>NW_023607650.1:0-12500 GCF_013339725.1 Rhipicephalus microplus
TGACACCATCGCTCGGTGTCACACATGCGAAACCCAGTATAGCTAACGTGGTTGCTTGGGCGAGTAGGTACGACATGATTCACTTAAAAAAACAGCGCCAATAACGAGGGACAAGAGAAAGAAGGAGATAGCAGTGCCGCTGTCTGTCTCCTTCTTTCTCTTGTCCCTCGTTATTGGCGCTGTTTTTTAAGTGAACCAGTATAGCATTAGCCATGTATATCATAGCCATGTATAGTACAGCACAGCAAGGGTGCGGTATATAGAAAAAAGTGAAGAGAGGGTGGGGCTATCGCATATAGCCATCTGCAGCATGACGAAGGCACATGTGTATTTGTGCAAGTAAAACGCAGTCTTGTATCGTAAAGAACACTAAAGTGTATTGTATTATAGTAGAGCGTAGCTTAGTGAAGTATAGCAACGGGGAAGAGCGAAGGAAGTGAGGGAAGATCAGATAGGAAAAATAGCTGAGAAGTTAGAGAGCAGCAAAGACATGAGTAGTATAGCATAGCGAAAGGTATGAAGTAGGACTCATTAGCGGGAGGATGAGGAGGACGGGGAGCGTCGAGCATAGCATGGCCGTGAAGAGTACAATACAGCGTGGAGAAAAGAGAACTGGGGTGAGAAACAAGTGAGAGGACGCCACTGCATCACAAGAAAAGCCTTCCTTTGACACCCTGGACGCTGAACCGGCTGCATTTTTTCGAAGATTTCCAATGTCAGCGATCACTTGCCCGTGAATGCTAGTGTCACCGAAGGGCAGACGAAGTATTGCTTCATGGTTTGTACAGCCTGGGCCACTCGATAAAAGAAACTTAGCCAACGTTGAGTGCAACAACACACGTTTTACCGACTTTTATGAAGCCGAGAAACGCAACCATACTACAAATAAAAGTTCATTGAACTAGTGTACAGTGTGACTAGAGGTACTCATATGCTAAAAAAAGTGTAAAGAACAATGCAATGTTCAGCGAAAGCCTGTGACTATTACACTGACCAAATTACAGTGAAAGCTGTTATGAGATCACAACTCGGATCACGCGTACGGCGCCGTACTTGTCCGCCACCGCCATCTCCGGTGTTCGTAATCACACCACAGGTAATTAGAAAATAAAATACTAATGCCAATGACACAGTGGGGCTCGAGGCCGGGTCCGCTGGGTGCCAATCCAGTACTCAACCAATGATCCCCGCCGGTGCTTGGGACTTATTGGCAAACTTGCCTTAGGCGCAGGCTTGATGTTGGGAAAGCTATCGTGTTATTACGACTTATAAAGCGTTTTAAAAGAGCGAAAAAACAACCAGTGGTTGCACGATGTGAATAGCGTAACGAATTGGTCGTCCGACGCTCCAACGTAATAAAGAAGCTTGTTCTAGTTCACCTATTGCCTGTGGCACATACCCACTTCAGGCATAATTCCTTATTGTCGTCAGCCAATGCATGAACAATTGGCACGAAATTCCTTGCAAGTGTTTAGTGGAAACCACGCTTCTGAGAACAATGACGAAAAATAGCATAGCAAATGGCAGCCTACTACCCAAAAGTTTTTAATATTATTGCTGTATAGGGTATAGAGCAAGTGTGTGGCAGCAGCTATGAGTACCCTATGAGTATTTAGAAAAGGCTCTGAGAGGGCGCTTTTCTAGCTTTCGGTATGACTTGGCTGCACCTTCTGCGCTGGCCTGGCGCTTTTTTATGTCGTTTCATTTTACAGCGAAAACTATTATTATGATAGCAATTATAGGGACACTCTCGGCTGGATTTTGCCGCCGGCGTATGCCTAGCTCACCGTATATGTATACATATCTATAGATATATATGAAAAAGCAAGAAAGAAAAAAATCCAGTGAAAGACTCCAGCACGCGGAATCGAACGTTGGACCTCCGTGTTGTGACTGCGAGGTGTTAACTACTGAGCCACAGAAAGACACCTCCTTCAACAATTAAACGACAAGCTATTTATATCTACCAATTACCTTTGTTTGTCGAATTCGGGGGGGGGGGGGGTGATTTTATATGACAAGAAGAGAAAAGTGACCCATAACTGGTCTCTTCAGGGGGAGGACACCTCAACAGTAGCCCACGAGGATGGCAGTAAAGAAGGGGATTAAAAGGATAGAATGAAAAAGGTGAAGAGATTGAGAGAGAGGAAGGAGAGAGCGAAGCGAAGGGACAGCAAACTACGGAAGTAAGGGAGA
The DNA here is from genome assembly GCF_013339725.1 of Rhipicephalus microplus. Classification (NCBI taxonomy): domain Eukaryota; kingdom Metazoa; phylum Arthropoda; class Arachnida; order Ixodida; family Ixodidae; genus Rhipicephalus; species Rhipicephalus microplus. The sequence continues at coordinate 2,197 of NW_023607650.1, forward strand.
AGACAGAAAGATGGACATGGTTGCAGGAGTCCGAGGACGGGGCACCACTAGCGAAAGCTCTTGTCGGCGTCAGGAGATGGCGTACGACAAGTCCCAGGAGGCCAGAGCTACGCTGTCGTCGAAGATCGGCGTCAGGAGATGGCGTAGGGCAGCCAGTCGGTCAGAGCTACGCTGACGTCGGAGATCGCGACGGCACAACCAGTCGGCACGAAATCCAGCGAGCGAGTCTCGTCATATTCTCTAACCCATTACAAAATCTTATTCTTGATCACCTATTAACTATGGCGCATACCCACTTCAGGCCTAAGTCTTCATCATCACCTACTGCATGAAAAAATGGCACAAAGTTCTTTGCAAGTGTGTAGCGGATACCACGCATCTCCGAAAAATGAGGAAGGATTGCATAACGAATGCCGGCCAACTACGCTGAAATTATGACTATTTATGGCGTATTGGATACCGAGCAAGTGTGCTTGAAGCAGTTACCCGCATAGTGCACAGAAAAGGCTATGAAAAGCTGGTCTTGGGGCTTTCGCTATGACTGCAGTGTGCTAGGCGTGCCGCGCAGGGCTGGCCGTTTTTTTTTTATACTGTGAATGGAAGTGCGCACAAACAGAATGTGTGCGTGTTTTCTTTCTTTTATTTTGCGCCGATAATTGCAGCGAGACGCAACACTAATCTACTTACGTCTCGCACGCGTTTGTATCCTCGCGATTCACCCACCAGGCAGGCACCATTCGTGTTTCAGCGTCATAAAGCTTTTATCCTCCCGCGTGAGAGGAAACGCCCCAGCTGGCACTACTCCAAAGGACCGGACAGACGCCGGTCACCGCGAGTAATAAACAAATAGATTGATTGATTGATATGTGGGGTTTGACGTCCCGAAACAACCATATGATTATGAGAGACGCCGTAGTGGAGTGCTAAGGAAATTTCGACCACCTGAGGTTCTTTAACGTGCACCCAAATCTGAGCACACGGGCCTACAACATTTCCGCCTACATCCGAGATGCAGCCGCCGCAGCCGGGATTCCATCCCACGACCTGCGGCTAAGCAGCCGAGTATCTTAGCCACTAGACCACCGCGGCGGGGCTTTCACCTCAATTAGGGCTTTCACCTCAATACTTATCAGGCTTTCACCACAATTTTTAGGGCTTTCACTCCAATTAGGGCTTTCACCTCAATACTTATCAACCGCGTTAAGCGCAGTTTCACTCAGCCTTCACTATTAGGTGTGTTAAAAAAAACTGGCCCATATCTGCATGTTTCGCTGCAAATGGCATCCAAAGAGGAAAGTCTTGCGTCTGGAGAGGGTGCAAAACGTTTATTTGACGTTCTGCGTGGCAAGATTGGTGAATTGTATTCTGGAGGCGCTGCGTTAGAGTTTCTCGAAGAGAGTGAAGGCGAATGAGCACATCGAGGTACGTGAGACACGAGCGTTATCTGGCAGTTATCTTCGAAAACGAAGGAATGCTTAAGCACATGTCTCAGAGGCAATAGGAGCAGAACCCACAGTGACTACAGGTGTCACCACCATAGAGTCACCACCTTGTTGTCTTAGCAAAACGTTGGAAACACTTGCCTTTTGTGCATAGCGTGCATTGTCAGCGCAGCGCATTTAAACGCGACGGTCCCCAGAATTACTTTTTCTAAGCCTTCTCTAGTGTAAATACAAACATACAGAATACAGAATACAGAAACATACAGACAGACAGACAGATAAATAGATCGATAGACAGACAGACAGACAGACAGATAAATAGATAGATAGCTAGACAGACAGACAGACAGACAGATAAATAGTGGATAGATAGATAGACAGACAGACAGACAGACAGACAGACAGACAGACAGAAAGACAGATAAATAGATAGACAGACAGACAGACAGACAGATAAATAGATAGATAGATAGATAGATAAATAGATAGATAGATAGATAAATAGGTAGATAGATAGATAGATAGATAATAGATAGATAATAGATAAATAGATATAGATAAATAGATAGATAAATAGATAGATAAGTAGATAAATAGATAGATAAGTAGATAAATAGATAGATAAATAGATAAATAAATAGATAAAGATAGATAAATAGATAAATAGATAAATAAATAGATAAATAAATAGATAAATAGATATAAATAGATAGATAAATAGATAAATAGATAGATAGATACATAGATAGATAGATACATAGATAGATAGATAGATAGATAGATAGATAGATAGATAGATAGATATATAGATAGATAGATAGATAGATAGATAGATAGATAGAGATAGATAGATATAGATAGATAGATAGATAAGATAGATAGATAGATAGATAGATAGATAGATAGATAGATAGATAGATAGATAGATAGATAGATAGATAGATAGATAGATAGATAGATAGATAGATAGATAGATAGATAGATAGATAGATAGATAGATAGATAGATAGATAGATAGATACTCTCAAAGTCACCGAAGTTTGCTAAATAATGCTTGTCACTTAAATTTTTTAAACGCTTTGTTTTTAAACGATGTTTAAAACAAAAGTTTAAAACGATTTCGAGTACTTCGTACTCAACTATGGGAGAGCACTGAGCCGTCCCGCTAAAATATGTGTACTGAACTATGGGAGAGCAGCGAACCGTTCTGTGTTGTTTAGGAAAAAGGGTTACCGATTTATAGTACTTCGTACTCTACTATGGGAGAGCTCAAAGCCGTCCAGTGGGCCTCACACTTGACGAGTGCGATACGGCGCTCCACACCAGGTGTTGCCGGGGAATTGAAGGGCCGGGGGGGATTAGAAAAAGGGGGTAACGATTTAGAGTACAAGGTACTCTACTATGGGAGAGCTTAAAGCCGTCCCGTAAGAGTCGGAATGCTAGCACCCAACGGGTGCTTTGAGGCCAGCAAATTTTTTGACAATAAGGTTTTAACACTGACAGCCCTAGAAACGTCGTAAGAAACGACGTATACAATCGACAAAACCAGACAAAGCACTCTGGTTTAACTCAAAAAGAAGTGATGGTTTTCAACTGAGGTAAATTTATATCCATGAGGTAGCGGGTACGTTTCACATAAACAGCTCTCATAGTACTGTTCCTTAATGTATATGCTCGGAATACAGAAGTTTCGTAGCCCTCGAACTGCAGGCTCACCTGGTGTCGTCAAACACCGAGAGCACTACACACCAAGATACACGTCACATGCTTCAAAACGAAGTACTAAAGTCGCTCGCAACTTTCCACGGAGAAACTCGAGCAAATGCGTCGCAGAGTTATGAGGGTATAGCGCGAATGTTGCACTATAGACCGTTTTCAAAATTCAGTGCCCATATCGAACGAAAAAGAAAACATTTTTTGGTACGCCTTTACACCCACTGTGATGCGCGCTGCTGATACCAGTATGCAATTATCGCTGCGTATCTTGGTTGTGGTTGGCAGTCGGTGGGACGCCCAGGAGGACGCACAGCGGCCACTTCAGGGAGCAGCACCAGGGCGGCCCTTGCATAACCTCTTCGGTTCGCGGACAGGCTGTTATGGGCGGCAGAGCAAGGACGTGGCCTGCAAGGGACGCTCATCGACGTACCGTCCAAACGCGTTACACGTCCTGCAGGAACGCAAGTGGTGTCCGTGTGCGCTGCAGGGAACGCTCATCCGCGTCGCTGGGACGCACAGCCTGCCAGCTCGCACTAGTGAACAAGATATGGCGGAGGAGCTAATTTGCCAGACTGAATTTTCTAAATGGTTGTTGGGTATAATTTTGAAGTGCCTAATTGTTATTTCCTCTGTAGTATCCTTATTTATTGAATGAAGGCAAATCGTTGCCTTCAGCGGGTGGTGGTGCGCTGGTGTAGGATTGTGAAAACACTACTGTTGTATTGCGTGAATGTTGCTTCCATCGCACCCACTGGAGTAAAGCAAAGTGTCAAGCCAAGCGAAAGTAAAGACGCCCTTGACAGAATTCCTAACGCGCATCCAGTGCCTATCAAATATATACGGGGTGGCCAGTGAAACGGTTGTGCGGCGCGAGCAGTCACTTTTAACTGCGGAGCGTTTCTTATTCTCATGATTGTCGCGCTTCGGTGTCTGCGTTGGCACCATCTACACCCCTCACTGTGCATGATTGCGTCTCGCGTCTCGTTCCACATGCTCGCGTCTCATTGCAGAGACGCGCATGCTCGTTTCAAGTACCGGCCCTGGAAGATCACCCGCAAAACATCTGCTCCCCTTCCCCTCTCTCGCCTCGCAAGGCCGACGCAGGCAGCGTCTGCTAGTGAAAAAAAATCACAGCATATCCACGGACTGAATGATAAACGAGTGGGCAAAGCGTCCATCAGTCCGTCCGCGCTTCCCTCCATCCGTGCAACCATCCGTGTGTCCGTCTGTGCATCCGCCGCTCTGTGCGTCCGCCCGTTCTTCCATGCGTCCATCCGCCCATATCTGTGTCCATTCGTCCGTCCATCCGTTCGTCCATGCATCCATGCACCTGTTTGTCTGTTCATCGTGCATCCATCAATCCGTGCGTCTGCTTGTCTTTCTGTCTGTCCATGCGTCCGTCCGTCCTTTCGTGTGTCTGTCCATCTAGTGAACACCTCAAGTACCACCATCTCACATGTGTTAATAAGTAGCATCGGTTTATTCCACCAACGACAATCACCTACCGGTGAATCCTGGAACGAGATGGCCACGTACTACATACATTGCGGACGACCGACCCAGGCTTTAAGGAGCTTCGTCCCTTGAGAAATAGCAGAATATCAACGGAAGCAATGATGATCATTGGTGATGAATCCGTTGGTGTTAACGTCCAATCGTCCGTCCACGCATCCGCGCGTCGATTTGTGGTGCAATTATATACAAATTCCAAATCCGGACGGAGGCGGTCTGTCGGTGACGTCAAAAATGGGCGGTCTGCAGCGGTTGCGAGGACGAAGGGAAGTGAACAGCCAATGAGCGAAATGAAGCCTCGCGTCATCATTTTGACGTGGACTTGGGGACCGTATAGCGAAGTGAAAAGTGTTTGTAACGTGTTGAAAAATGTTTAACTACTATTGATCATTATCAAATTGTGTTGGCACAAGTTTTCAAACGTTTATTAAAGAGTACGGCACAATATAAACGTATTTTTCTCGTTATTGTTTTAAAATAAAGCTAAATTTAGCGGGACGGTACGTGGTGGCGCTAAGTACAACCCCGTTTCAAGCAGTTACTGTTTTCATATCTCCCCCACTATACAAACCTAAACGGCGCAACTTTCGAAGTTGTTGGCTCAGTCGAGCGCAATCGTGGCGGAGGTCAACTGTACCAGTAGTCAACAGCAGCAGCAGGCTCATCGGCGTTATCCGAGGCTCAGCGCGCGCTGGTGCTCGCCTGTTATGGACGAACATCCCCAGCTCGTGGCGAATGCCATTGAGCTGCGGCACGGCCGTCACCATCACCGACCGGTGGCGGCTGTGGCAAGAGCTCAGTGACGCGCTGAACCATGAAGTGCCTGCGCAGGAATGGCAGGCTGGTGGCGCAGGCCGGTGCACGAGGCCCGCCGTGACACCGCCGCAATCAGAGACGCACAAACGTGAGTGACCGTCGAATGGCACGGGCAATTTGTTCTGTGACATTAGTGTATATGTTCAGGGGCACTGGAGGGGGTTGGCTGCCTGGCTTCGCGGCCGGGTTACAGTTGACTGGGATGACACGCTTCAGTGGCGTTTTTGGTCTCACCTATCAACAGGTAAGCACTCTGCCGCCGCAGTATCACGGGTTCCTGAGCGGTACCATGACAGAGTTTGATATCTGAAGGGGTGCCTTTAGCGGAACCTTGTTAAACGGGAATAAAGCGCACGAGAGAGGAATCAAAAGTGGGTAGGTTTAACTAAAATCTCAGTTTGCAGCCCTTGCAGTACAAGGGGTATTAGTTTATCATAAAACACACAATGCCTGCGTGCAAGTGCATGCACTAAAATGGTAATACATGATATCAATGACCACTGAATAGCTGTAGGACATTTCCGCAGATGTTTAGTACCTAAGGTTGTAAAATAGCCTGAGTAACGAATACCCACTTTCTGAAAGATCATGCTTACTACACTTTCCAGCAGATATTCATCATATATGAAGTACCTGCCATCCAGCGGACATTCGAAGGACTAAAACAAAGATGGCTACCTACTTCCTAACTAAGACATACATCGCGGACGCACGACACACGGCATAAAGAGCCTCGCTGCTAGAAAATGACTGCTCGCGCGGCCAAACCGTTCACTGTGGCCACCCCGTGTAAGTAGGCACTGGATCGCACGCTAGAATTCAGTCAAGGTCGCCTTTACTTGGCTCTCGCTTTACCTTAAAAGCAACGCTTCTACTACATTCAATGAATAAGAATAAAAACAAAATAACAATTAAGCATTCCCAAACCATACCCACTTACGCAACATTCATGCGATACCCCCTCCCCCTCGTATTTACTCGAGTTCCCCCCGTGGCAAGATGTGAGTAGCCTTTTACTAACAGATGCTGCCTACGTCGGCCTTGTGAGCGAGAAATGTGGGGGGGGGGGGGGGGGGGGGGCGACCGTTTGCCCGGGACGCGAGCACGTGGCCAAAAGACACGAAACGCGAGCATGCGCAGTGGGCCACTGTTCAAGGCGACGCCACCGAAGCTGGATTCGCGAGTAGGTGTGACCATAGAGTTTCCTAAACTAGAGGGGACTCTGTCGCTGCGACTGTTCAACAACCATGGGAATGATGGGTAGTACACACATTTGCCTAGTCTTCGTGCTTGCGCGCGACGAATCCTACTTGTGGCTTCGTTTATTGCTGTGTTTGGGTTTCGTTTTGAAAAAAAAAAAAGATTCAACCCTTTCGAACTTCGGAACCCCATTCGGAAAGGTAAGTTTAAAAGCATAAGGCGGTGAAGCACAATTGCGGAACATTTGCTGATTTTGTTTCGTGAGAAAACAGCTCTAAGCCACATGAACACACACGGAACCAAAAGTAGGCCAGAAGTACGAAGATTAGACAAATGTGTGTACTCCCCATCATTCCCATGCTCGCTGAAGCACCGTGCGTTGCAGTTCCCATAGACACTAGCGCCAGAACTCCATCTAGTGTATATTAGAAACTAAAAGTTTCCGCATTAAAAAAAATAAATGAAGGCAGTTATGATCGAGTGATCAGTCAGGGGGCACAGAGTAGTCCAGGGCTCCACTAGTGCGAGCGGCTTGCTTGGTCCCGTGAAGCAAAGCTATTTGGCTCTGCTTTTTCTAGTCATCAAGCCGCGCCTGCTGCCTGGGAAACGTGTGCAGTTCCTTAGTAACGTGTGCGCTCGGTGCACTAGAATGTAATGTGGCTGAGTGTTGGTGTGTCCGAACACCACGGACGGGTTTCTCTAAGTGTTGCGAGATTCGCTTGCTTAGGTTGCATTATTTGAGAAGATTGTTGGTTTTAGGAACTTGCTCGCCGAGCTTGTTATGCTCGGGGCATATCCTTTGGCGTGTACGCTGGAAGTGCAGCAGTACAATGTACCCGCTACACGGCCACCGTAACTTTCATGAATAGGGCAAGTACACGCAATGTCATTTGCCAGTCTGCTGATAAGTGAGGTACCTACTTCACATCTGTAAGGCATGATGTGCACTTTGCGCTACGATGAAGGCTCGTCTAAAGGCGGATCCGGTAGTGAGAGCCCGCGAAGCTGAGGTGGCACGAACTTTAAATCGCAACATCTAATTCAAGATCTTCTCGCCACTTACTTCGCAGACAAACAAAAAAAATTTTAATCTTCAAAGGAAAACATTTTCCCCAGCTTCGTAATCAGAAATGAGAATACGTTTACGTTGTCTATATATATATATATATATATATATATATATATATATATATATATATATATATATATATATATATAAATATATATATATATATATATATATATATATATATATATATATATTTATATATATATATATATATAAATGCATCAGCATGTAAACTGTAAAACATTGTTTATATACAAGTGTGTATACAATCACCCCTATAACGTGTCACGCCTGTATAAGATGGTGGAGGACCTTTATGGGGATCAGAGAGTTCTCCCGATCAGTTCCGTGCCAGCTCATCCTGCACCATTCACTTCGTGGATATGGCGGGATTTTTTTATGCATCTTCAATCCATAATTTGTTGAACACTTAAGCCTTTGCGTACAAGGCCATATTTTATTCGTTGCTACCTTTGTTGCAGAACGATGTACGCACAGTTTGGCTGTGTTGCACATTGAGACGCCCGAGTAGAGAAAACTGTATTTCTCGGGAACCTGACACGTGTATGCGACTTGGAATTCACCTTTTGTTCTTTCATTGTGTCACCGCGCACATGCCCTATACCGTAGAATGAAGGTCTAGAAACAGTTTTGCATGGTCTACCCTTGCCTTCAGATCTCGGAGGAATTCATTCTAGCAATCTCGGTAGTCCAGTATCACCCCGAAAAGCTCTACCCGCTACCAAGTCACTGCGGCATCATAGGGAATGAACATGCCGATACTGCCGCGCGGGCAGCCCTTGAAGGAACACGAGAAAAAGCCATACCACTTTCGGGGATTGATGCTGCCAGTAATCTTCGACGACTTGCGCGTGAAATCACGTTTTCACTATGGTGCCCACCAAGCATCGATACGAATCGTCAACACCACCTGTCCTCTTTGATGGCTCTCCGCATGCCCTCTGGACTCGACCGAAGAGAAGCCACCCTTCTTCATCGCTTATGGCTAGGAGTGGCATTTACAAAATCTTACTCCTTTGTCATAGGAATGGCCGACAACGCTCTCTGCGATGCCTGTCATTGCGAAGAGACGCTACACCACATCCTGTGTGACCGTCCACTGTATGAAATCCAGAGAGTCACTGGCGTCTGCTTTTGCGCGCATCGACAACAGCCAAATGTCTGTGGACACTATTCTGTCAAGTGCCCGAGAGAAGACCTTGCAACAGAAGGCGACGAAGGCTCTGTTGAAATTCCTACGCGACACCGACTTGAACAAGCGACTGTGACAGCAATGTCACACACCGCGAAAGACAAGACTGGACTATGACTGAGTGTGCGCGCGGTGCTGCCGAATGTGCTGTTTCTATCTTCCCTCTCCGCTCTCTTTCATCTCCCCCATCCCTCTCCCATGCGCAGGGTAGCAAACCGGCTGCCTATAGGCTGTTTAACCTCCTTGCCTTTCTTTCCCTCTATTTTCCTTCCTTCTACCCGCTACCAGAAACACAGAGGGCGGCACAGCAACAAGATAAATACGTATCCCGGGTCAGGTATTTAAAACACCACTGGAGTGATTTGCATGGCAAGAATTGTGAGGAGCTTCGATTACTATTCAATGCATTACAAGTTCGTATAGGAGGTCAATGCAAAGATTGAATGGCAATGATTCTACAAGTGATATGCAACTGACATATGTCGTCGAAAAATTTTGAATTCAATGAGTTTTTAGGCTGCGTTGTGTGAATGCTACAAATGTCAAGTGATGTCTTTGTTGCTATATAGTTAACCTTGAGATCGGTATTCTTACTGCTGTTTGTTATTTAAATGCGGAAAGCCAGTTATCTTTCGCAATTCGTAAGCCAGTCTCGCAATCCATTTTAACCGAAGTAGAACAGAAATAGAAGATTGGACAGCTCGGAAATTCGTGATGGAAGCCACAGCTACCGTGCCGCCCTCTTCGCTGTAGGCTCTCGCTCGAATCTTACAGCAGGCTGATAGTGGTGAAGTTGAAGTTGAAATTTGTTAGCACCATAATACTGCGGGAATGCTCGGGCAAAAAGTGAAAATCAATTCACTTCAGAAGCGCCCGAGCCTTCATATACAAGGCATACAAAACGGCTACAATATACACTAACAAGAAATTTTAACTGTTTCACATTGCAGGTCAACCTCTAATGTTACACAAGGCTAACAGCTTGTTAGTGATTAAAAATATACAGAAGCTCTAATACCACTTGAAGAACAAAGCACTCATATCATGTAAGGAAACACTGTCGTATACTTGCGTATGCTGCACTGTTCCACATCAATATCTTGGAGAATCAGTTTGCTCAACAGAACTGCAAGTGCATGACGTAACAGTTATTGTCAATACTTGGTACCACAAAATAGAACCAACCAGTACTCCTTGGTGCGAAGTGCATATGGTACGAAGTGTATTCGTTTTCAGCGATCATATGCTAAGAAATGCATGCTCGCAGTTCGCTCTCCTGACACAGACGCTTACACAGCATGCTCGCTCTTTTGACACAGGCGCCTACTGCAAATCC
>NW_023607650.1:17500-35715 GCF_013339725.1 Rhipicephalus microplus
GCAGAAAACGAAAGTAATGTACAACAACCTCGGAAAGGAGCAGCGCTTCGAGATAGGTAATAGTGCACTTGAAGTTGTAAAAGACTATGTCTACTTAGGGCAGGTAATAACCGCAGAGCCTAACCACGAGATTGAAGTAAGTAGAAGAATAAGAATGGGGTGGAGCACATTCGGCAAGCACTCTCAAATTATGACAGGTAGATTGCCACTATCCTTCAAGAGGAAGGTATATAACAGCTGTATCTTGCCGGTACTTAGCTACGGAGCAGAAACCTGGAGACTTACAAAGAGGGTTCAGCTTAAATTGAGGACGACGCAGCGAGCAATGGAAAGAAAAATGGTAGGTGTAACCTTAAGATACAAGAAGAGAGCAGAGTGGATTAGGGGACAAACGGTGGTTAAGGATATCATAGTTGTAATAAAGAAGAGGAAATGGACATGGGCCGGGCATGTAGCGCGTAGACAGGATAACCGCTGGTCATTAAGGGTAACTAACTGGATTCCCAGAAAAAGGAAGCGGGTTAGGGGGAGACAGAAGGTTAGGTGGGCAGACGAGATTAAGAAGTTTGCGGGTATAAATTGGCAGCAGCAAGCACAGGACCGGGTTAACTGGCGGAACATGGGAGAGGCCTTTGTCCTGCAGTGGACGTAGTCAGGCTGATGATGATGATGATGATGATGATGATATATTCCACTAGATATTTCCACACTCCTTTTCATAACTCATTCCCGCCTGCCCTACAAGGCACTGTGTCATGTCGCCCGACAGGCAGGCAGAAATTAGGTTCCCTTTTCCTCTCCTCAAGAACCACCACAACCACCGTTTGGTGCGCCGTCGTGTGTGTTCGAGCAGTGCTCTTTCAGTGTCGAGCTGTGACAGTTGGTAGTTCACACTCATCGTGTGTATGCTCTTTACCTGCGTTCTTTTTGACAGAGGTGAGAGTTGCATATTTAGAGCTGCTTGGAATTTTTTGCATGACATTACAATTTCTTACCATTTTATTCATTCATTCAGCCTTGTGACGAAACAATGCACAATAAACGCTCAGGTGCTTGTGTGGAGGACCGGTTCACTGACTTATTATACAGATTCTTATGATATAGGAATAAGTCATGTTTTTCAAGGCTAAGTACTTCTTAGCGAACTTCGTTGATTTTGAGCGCATCCATCCATCCATCCGGACGGACGGACGGATGGACGAACGGACGGACGGACGTCCGTCCGTCCGTCCGTTCGTCCGTCCGTCCGTCCGTTATTCCATAAATCCATCCATCCATCCAACCATCACGACACGTGTCGCACATTGCCCAATCGGGCTCGATAACACGACATTGTACCCCGAGGCCTTGTAATTGTCATTAGGAAAAGACCCTCGGTGCACTCTCGTTCCTTCGTGTCATCCTTTACCGGTTGGGAGCTCTAAAGAGATGTTTTTTTGAATGTTTTAAATGGGAAGCATTTTTTAGCAAACTTCGGCGACTTTGAGAGTATCTATCTATCTATCTATCTATCTATCTATCTATCTATCTATCTATCTATCTATCTATCTATCTATCTATCTTGCCGCTTACGTTCGGTAGCTCTCGTGGTCACCCCCTAAACTTGGCGTGAACCAAAATTAGCGTGGCAGGGTAAGATGGTCTGCCGAATATGGCGCACTGGTTACCACATCAATAATGTCACAATCCTGTCCCGTACGTCGTAAAACACTTCCCGCCAGACAGTGGCAGATACCCACCGGCGGGTATGTGCCGCTGGTATGCGTGCATGTGACACAGATGATCGACAGCATCTACCCAGAACGACAACAACACACGTGGGCAATTTTAATGTGCGAGCGTTAAGAAATACCCGAAATCGGTAGCATGGACCCGACGACTGCAAAAAAAATAAATGTCAGGGGCCTAGCAGGAACTGAACCCAAGCATTCTGTGTGGCAAAGAAGTATTTTTCCACAGAGCTACTCCAGGTCTCAGAACTACTTTTCAAATAGACTCTAATCTTCGTGAAACGTCTATAGTGGTTGCACTGCTACCTACCAAATTTAATAAACATTACATATGTACTCATTCGATACAGCCGTTGCGTCGGCTGAACGTCTATTGTGGTTAGTTGCCATGCACTGAAGTAGATTCATGTAGCAGTGTCCAGCCCCAGCATCTTCGCGAGCATCAGCGCTTCATATCAGCTTGTAATGTTGCTAACATGCATGTTCCAGTTGGCATCGTTGTGCAAGTGCAAACAACTTGTTATAAAAACATCTGCGACTCTTCCGCATATGCCTGTGCGTGCAAGATGTGTACACATATATAACGTCATTTCTTGACGTGTCGCTCAATGAAAAAAAAAATTGCAACACGTTCACCTTCCCTCCGCGTGCTTCGCACAATGTTGACTCCCAGGTACATGGGATCTGCCGAATGTTTTCTCTATGTTTTCGGGTACCTATATAGTGAAGTAATTTTATAGGTTACAATACTCGCGGACAACTTATCACGTTCAGGAGATACTTGGGAGCTTCGTGTACTCTTACGCGTAGTCCACTTTGGCACGCATCTCGTACTGCTATGAAAAGTGATGGCGCGCGCGATCAGTGCTGCATTTAGACGCAGACACCCCTTAGCGTTTGAGCTAGGGGCAAAAGGCACGACTTTCTCACGTGGGCAAAAACATGCAATGTGGCTAGGTGTGAAGTAAAACAGGTACGAATATATCACTACTGTGAGCGACCTCCAACTTGAAAGAGCTGCACGCAAAAAAATATAGAGTCTGTCTTATATCTTACACCAAACATTATACAATGATGAGCAGTAGAATACACGAATACACGCAATTTGGCTTTATACTTTGCTTCGTTGCCAAGAAATATTGTCCGCGACTGTACCAGCCCAACGCTTGGATTTTTTTTTTGGGGGGGGGGGGGGGGTTGAGGAAGGAGTGCAGTACTTGCTGAAGGCTTGGGAAAAATTACCGCCCACGCACTCCATACAAAGGTTTAACCTGCGAAAATTGAAGCGTGAGGCCCGGGTATTTAGCAGTAGATTCAGCCCGACGTGGCATTCAAGCATTTAACAATTACTGGTTACATCTTCTTGCTTCCTAATCACATAAGACACGCGTTTCGCTCGTGTTTACCACAGTGTTTATTTCACAAGTTGCACATTGTGTGTCGCAGGATCACAGTCTTGGGGGAATGCAATAGGTGGTTAAATGTGTCTCGCAATGTAGCAATCGCAGTGATGGTTCTCTAACCACATGCTCTCACAGACGTCGAAGCCGAAGCCAATGTTTAAAAACGCCCGCCGAAAGCCGCGTTGCCCCGGTGAACGTGCTCCAACAACCGACGCCGCAACGCCGCGTTGATGCAAGCGTCTGACATCGCGAGCCAACTCGGTGGGGAGGTCTCGGGAGAAACTGTTGAGCGGAAGCTCTGCGCAACGGCTCCAGCATATTTTTTAAACCTGCTTGAACGTAATCAATAGGCTACCGTGCCGGTTAGAAGGTCCGAAAAGGCCAACTTATGTTGTTGTCGTGGCACTTTGCCACGAAGCAAGCCTCTCGAATGCAACAACCACAAGATTAGGTTAGAGTATATGATCAGGATAAAACGCCATAGTGTGTCGTGCTTGTATAGTAGTGCTCAGCCTAAATTCATTATAAATAAGTACGCGAAATAGCATTTGTACTTTGGGAAGTTGCGAGGGTTATGCGAAGTGAGATCTAGTGCCATTGTCGACAGACTGTCGTTTTAGTTCTTAGAGGGTTTTGAAATGTAACGTCCTTGGTTGGGACGGCGCACTGCTGTCCCATAGTTGAGTACGAAATACTGGAAATCGTGAGACACTTTCTAGATATATATATATATATATATATATATATATATATATATAGCCCACGGGATGGCTTTATGCTCTTTCATAGTAGAGTACAAAGTACTCTAAACGGTTAAACATTTTTTTTTCTAAACACACAAAGCTGCAATACACAATTCATCAATCATTAAGCCTCACACCTGGGACAGCTTACTGCTCTCCCTTTTATAGTAGAGTACCTCGTACTGTAAATCGTTGAACACTTGTTGCAGCCACACTAGCTAAGTTCCCACTCAAGAAGGCATGAATGCGTAGTATACTCTGACATGTGAACAATCCAGTTCAGTCTATTGTTATGAAGCTTATGTACATTCGTATACACAGAGGCAAATGGGTGTTTTAGAGTTCGCTTGTGCGATGTACATACTGTTTGCAATTGTATTTCTTTTTTATGTACAAGTAAGATGTACAATGAAACTTCCATTTATACGAATAAACCGATGGAAAACTTGATATCGCTTTACCAGCTGATGCAAGGCTTAGCAAAGGGAGAAATAACAGTTCTGAGACTGTGAAATGAATTCGCTAGTTTTAAGCGTTATACTTCTCTTGCTGTGTTATGCTTTATAAGCAGTCTATGATGGAGTAGTCTATAATTACAAACCACATTGTAGTACTGCCCAGGTTAATATATTTCGTAGAACTCGCAATGGTGTTCCGGAGCGATTGAAGAGTTGAGTACTGAATGACGCACGTGAACATTCAGTGAAATCGTACATTAGCGTTTATGAGATAACAAGCTAGCACATGAGGTTCTGTTTTGCTAGTATGTATATAGAATGCGCCGTACCAGATTTGTAAAAGAACGATCTCTTGAAGGCGCGAAAGGAAAGCATGAACTGATCAGCGTTCAGAAATGCTTAGGAGAGCTCATCATTCCAAACAGTGCGCCTAGACAAAGCCGACACCCAATGTTGTGTGTTGGCGCCATCTACCACCGCGATGTGCGTGGCGCTGAACCTGTTAGATAGTTCTTCCGCGAGATGGAAGCAGTGACGAGCGTTTTAGACGCCAAATTGGAACAATTTCAAGGTTTTTAACTATTCATATTGCTGCGCTTCGATGCCTGGTTTGTGTAAAAGTTCACTTTTACATGCATGAGGAGGGACCTTATCAGGGCTGTAGTTTAATAGAAGGTCAGTTGGCGGTTGAAAATGGGGGCCCACAGAAGAACGACGAAAAGTTCCAGGTCATGTAATCTGATCTGTACTTAATTTTAATGAAACGCAAATGCAGAGGTAAATGCTACGACTACAGCGCGCAGTGATATTTTTAAAAGGGGGAGTGCTTATACGTGGACAAACAAAAGAAAGAGAAAAAAGCTTTCCCTTTCCCAAAGTAACTCGCGGGGCGTAGACCAGAATGGCTGTCCAGAAACGGGTTTTTGTTTTTTTTTTCACTTGGGAGGAGGTGGGGGACAGAAGTGATGTTAGGACAGTAAATGGAGTGGGGCATAAAAAAAGCAGTTGAGAGCTAGCTTGGCGAACTTCGAATTCCCAGATTTATGATAGTGAATTTGTATAATTTTATGCGATATGCAGATATCAAGATGATGATCAAGAGAATAAAACTTTACCAGTTTCTAATTTATCAACTAACACTACGCAGAATGAACGAATAAAATGGGCAGGTGAAGCGTTAATCTATGGGTTCTTGGCGTGAGAAATGTAACATAACAGCGTGCACGAAAATAACAATTGCACTATTTCACCTCAAATCAAATAAGGGAAGGGATCAGGTGTGTTCAGATATTCGGAATTTATCATAGCCGATTCTAACAGTTCAGTATTGTACTCCAATTTGAAGACACTTTTACTGTTCTAAAAACAACAACAGAACAATACTTCTGAACAGATTCGTTGAAACGTGCAAAAATATTTTCGATTGATTTCACAATATTCGATGCACAAATAGAGAAGGAAGAGGTAGAAGAAGAAAATGCGGGAAAGATAACCAGAACAGCGTCCGGTTTGCTATCCTACACTGGGCCAAGGGGATTGAGATGGACAAATATAGAAATTAATTTTAGTAAGCAGATCCTTCTCACTGCAATTTCGCAGAGCCGGCACATGTTTGTCAGTGCAGCGGCAAAAATTCATCGTCAAAAGTGCGCTTTGTAAACACGTACGCGGGACGAAGAACACAGAACAGGACACCACAAGAGCGACTCAGGGCGCGGCGCTCGTTGCATCCTGTACCGTCTTTTCCATCCCGCGTCCCTGTTCACAAAGCGCGCTTTGGAAGATGAATCAACACCGAATATCTCTCCTTGTAGCTCTTCTACATAGACGAAGCACGACATAGAGGGAAAAAAAAGGAAGGGAGGTTACCAGGTTGTACCCGCTTTGTTACTCTACGTGGAGGGAGAAAGAGAGGAGAGGAAAATAATATAGAAGGAAGGAGAGAACATGTGACACACGTGCCTGCGTCAGCGTTCACCACGCACACTCCGACAGCCACAACTGGGACGTGGTAGAGACCACTTCCTGTGCCATTGTCTAAAAGTAGACTAGAAAACGAAATGTTCACAATAGTCTTGCAGGAACTGGCCTCAAGGAATCCAAAGATTGTCGTGAGCTGATGGAGTTGTCATTCAGTTGAGGAGTTTGCTCAGTGTGGTCATGAAAAACCTCAACAAAGCGATGGCTTGTCGGAGTTCATCCTGGAAAATATCTGTGGACGATGCCGTACACTGCGGGACATTGTACACAGGCTCTTTATGAGTGCAGAGTGTTACAAGTGAGGGCCACGTGACATCCGCCGCCACTTAAAAGCCTCTGTACCCTATAAAGTACTCTGACTGTGATGCAGTGGGCGGGGGTCGTGAAGGGAAAGGTCATGGACTGTTGGAAAAAAAAGAGAGCCTTATCCGTCTAAGTAGGGCAGCATTAGCCCTAGCATGAATCGGGAGGCCAAGCTTATAATTGCAATTAGAGTGCCTATATTATGCCGATTCCCCCTCCCCCCTCCAAACACTATAGGCAGCCTCTGCAAAATCTGAAAGCAAGAAAACCCATAGTTATTTCATGATAGTCAGAGAAGAAGCACCTGCAATGACGATCATTCTGAGCTGTTGTCATTGTTCTCCCAAATCTAAAGAATAATTGTGTGGTATTAGCGTATGACGACAAAATAATGTAGTAAGCGGGACCACTTCGAATGGCCCAAATAATCACCCACATACGACAATCAAATACTGGCTGTCTAGTAGGCCCACGATAGGGCCAGGAGGCTCGACTTCATTGATCCGTCATGGGAATAGTCAAGAAGAACAAAAAAAGAAAAAAAGAACAACAACAACAACAACAACAACAACAACTAGAAGAAGAAGAGAAGAAGAAGAAGAAGAAGAAGAAGAAGAAGAAGAAGAAGAAGAAAGAAGAAGAAGAAGAAGAAAGAAGAAGAAGAAGAAGAAGAAGAAGAAGAAGAAAAGAAGAAGAAGAAGAAGAAGAAGAAGAAGAAGAAGAAGAAGAAGAAGAAGAAGAAGAAGAAGAAGAAGAAGAAGAAGAAGAAGAAGAAGAAGAAGAAGAAGAAGAAGAAGAAGAAGAAGAAGAAGAAGAAGAAGAAGAAGAAGAAGAAGAAGAAGAAGAAGAAGAAGAAGAAGAAGAAGAAGAAGAAGAAGAAGAAGAAGAAGAAGAAGAAGAAGAAGAAGAAGAAGAAGAAGAAGAAGAAGAAGAAGAAGAAGAAGAAGAAGAACAAGAACGCTTCAACAATGATGGGCGTTGTGAGGGTCTCTTTATTTTATTTGAAGGAGGTGCGAGGCGTACGACTGTGTCGCTGCTTCCCGAACATACCTAGAATTTATTCTTCCTGCATGACATCAATAAGTAACTGTATAATATTTCCCACTGCCAAGCTTTTGAGTTGTACAATACACAGGCTGTTTAACCTATCTGTTTTTTATTTAGTTGTTAAAATGTTTTTGCTGTTGAGCAGTTTTACAATTCATATTTAAAACTATATGAAAGTAAATTCAATTCCATTTGCTTTTAGCTTTCGTATTTCGAATACTCTTTTGGACTGAAATTCTGACATTGCAAAAACTACGGGAATAAATCCATCTGCCTCTTAGCGCGTACACTTGCACAGTGACAATACAGCACATCTTCTGATAAAATTAATATATTATTGATGAAAACGAGCGAAACACTGTGTGCACGAGCTAAGCAGGATATTACTGATTTGCTGCTGAACAATAAAGCAGTATAACATTTTTGTAAATTGTTTCTGCTGATGAACAAGATAACTCATGACTGCACTCCTTGGCAAAAAAAAATTAATGGCCACACGGAACGAACTATAACTATGCTCGTCATAGTTGTACTTTTTCATGCTAGTAGACTTGTCTATGTTGTGTCCTGTGTCCCGGCTTTTATTTTCATTGTCATCACTTGTTGCTTAATTGCGGTAAAGCCATCGTCAAGCTATCTGCTTTACGCAGTAAGTGAGATAAAAATGCATTGAATAGAAATGATGGGAGTGTTTTATTAAGAGAAAAACAACTTTACAAATTGAGCGAGCCAAGGTTCAGGTTCTTTTGATACAATTTTCTTTCACTTACTGTTTCCTCTTTTTTACATTGTTCTGTCACAGCAAAACAGAAATTTAAGCTGGCTGGTAAGGATATGTGATATCAGAAAGTGGTCGTACAAACAAGCACACAAAAGATGAGCCCAAGAAGCCAATGCAAGGCATAAATATTGTCTCAGTCTCATATGTAGCGTTTATGTTTGCATGCGTATTGGTCTCGAGGGTGACCACAGGAGGGGTCGGCGCTGCTGTTGCTGTGACGTAGCTGTTGCTGTGACGTACTCTGCTGCTGACCCGCTACCTGAGGGTCAGCAGCAGAGTACTTGAGCCACTAGACCACCGCGGCAGGGCCAACTGAAAATTTACTTCGGCATACCATCGTGATACCTACAATTAGATTCGCCACCTATCATTGTGGTTTATAGCAACACGCCCGTCACATTGTCTTTTAAGTGTCATACACTGACATCGGACTTCGGAAAAAAATCTACGTTCTACCTTTGTGATCGAGTATGCCGTATATTGTAACTCTACTCTTGAACACTGGCGGACAGCCGCACAGCACCAAATATACAATGCACTTGGCGCCATCTATCAACCCCGCTCCGGTGACGGGGAACAAGTTAGGTCTCCCTTCCACCAGACGGAAGCACACGTGGCATTTTGCCCGCCAAGTTTGCAAGTGGATATTTATTACTTTCTCTCTTAACTTGTGTTCTAAGCGGTTTATCCAGTCCACCAGTTGTCTCTTCTCACGAAAGTCCCGTTGACATGTGTGATCATTTACGTGTTTAGTCGAAGTATAGTGTACTAGTCGAAGGTTTATTCTGAACTTTTCTCACGCTGATATCGGCGCCTCACGCGTAAATCACTCGCGCTTGCAGACTGCTCGAGCGCCATGGAAAGGCCGCGCAGCTTCAGTTATTCTGATCTCTGTATTTGCTAATTCAACTGAATTTCACAATTGCTCCTTTGGTTTTGCTCATTGGTCGAGCTTCAGAGAATACGATTAGATGACGTGTGGCGCCATCAGATCGCCAGAGTACCAAACTATGTGACGTCATTTTTACGTCACACAACGTACGACGTAAATATGGTGTCACATAATGATATCTTCACACTTAATTGGTGCATGATCTAAGGTGGGCTGTGCTGGAGGCAGTACAAAACCAGGTTCAGTGAAGAAAGCTTCTAATGGGGTAAATTCTTGAGGCAATCCGTAAACACATTCGGTGCAGAAAGTTTTGAAGGTGCTGGCGGGGGTGGAGGACGAGAGGTTCAGTATATAGACCAAGAAACAATGATTGATATGTGGGGTTGAACGTCCCAAAACCACCATATGATTATGAGAGACGCTGTAGTGGAGGGCTCCGGAAATCTTGACCACCTGGGGTTCTTTAACGTTCACCCAAATCTGAGCACATGGGCCTACAACATTTCCACCTCCATCGGAAGACCAAGAAACAAAAGAATGTAGCTTCAGCCTTCTAGCAGTCTTAAAGAAATGTATGAGGGGCATTGAGTTTATTTTTTTATGGTTGGGCTGGCATCAAGGAGCAGGAATGAGCCAATGGTAAAATTTACTTACACACAGCCGTCACACTTCATCACAACACAGCGCTCTGATCTCGCGGTAACACAACAACGTTACGACGGCAATAAAGCGCTGTTTTTGTTTATGCTCACTGCGCACCTAGATTGCGATTGGTATTTTTCTACGTTCCGACTACATTTGTGTTCAGTAAACACTCTCAGTAGATTTTGCGCTGAGTAGACGCTCTTTTTCAAACAATGCTGCGCTTAAGAGTTGATTTCAGCGATCCGTAAGTGGTGTATAGGACTTGACAAAATTTAAAACTTTCCATAAAAAACAGACACAGCGCGGCTGCATCAGATGACTGCCTAATAGAGACCACGCGTCCTTACAGCGAGACCAAGACACAGCCCGAGCAGCTATATTGACTGGTAACCTCGCAAATCAATTGGAGCATGCCGGATCGCAGGTTCTAAATGAGGGCGTTTGTGATCCAAAAGATGTGTGATGCAGCGGAACAGGCACGTTTATATCCGAGCCAGCCGGCCGAACGAGAAATGAAAACATCACGCTAATACTGGCAGGCACAGCGTATAAATGTACAAAAAACGTTCGAACCCGGGCAGTCTCACACATACGCCCGGATGCACACAGACGATGGAGATACAAAACCACTGCCTTGAAAACGTGTGCGCCTCTGCGTACTGTTCCTGCATGTACTAGGGACGAAATTTACGAATATTAATAGAGATACAGCGTAAACTCTTTTGGCAATGAAGCAGTAATTATGGAGCTTAATAGCGGTCATCCTATTGCCGTTTAATATAGTTACACGATTACATCCGTATGTCGTACGTGATATACAAAACCTACATTTTTATCCTATACATGAAGTGCTCCAAGGCACGTCGCAGCGCGCACGAGTGAGATGTTTCAGCTAATTTCACTTTATGCGCTGTATTTTGCGTTTTCCCACGCGAGAGAAAATCCTGCCTTTTACGAATACCTCAAACGCCAACAGGCGTCTGCGTCGGTGTGCATAGTCGGTTCCGCGAAGCCATCAATTTTAACAGCAGTACAAATCGTATGCCAAAATTCTCTGCGTTGCGCAAGAGTACGGGTGGAGAAGCTGCGACGCAACGAGTGTAGGCCTCAGCGCCGTTCTTGTGCAGAGGACTGACGGAGTGGAAAGGGTTATTAGTTACGCTAGCTGGTTGCTCTTCAAAACATAAACTAATTACTCCAGAATATAAAAGAAGTCGCTTACCATTATCTGGGCTACGTCAAAGTTTCGCCCACACTTTTACGGTGGGCCTATCAAAGTTGTGAGCTACCACCATGCCTTGTGTTGGCTACCTACCTTGAACGAGCCTTCAGGTCGCCTAGCACGATGGAGCCGCAGACCTCAGAAACTGAACGTTACCGTCGTTTACCAATTCGGCAGAAAACACTCCAACACGCACTGCCTGTCTCGTGCCCCCGTCGACTAACCTCTGCTATGCCACCTGGATGACGACTGCTTCTTGGGAACGATAACTGCTGACGACTTCGCTGAAAGACAGCGAGTCGAGCCAGAACTTAGGGGCCTAATCCAATATTATGAGGGCAAGACGGCTGCTGTTCCGAAGATATTCAAGCGGGCAGTTGCGTCGTTTTTGCAGCAAGACGGCCTTCTCTAAAAGAAAAATTTCTCACCGCTTCCAGCCAAGTACTTTTTTGTGGTGCCATCAGCTTTGCGTTGAGATCTCCTCCAGGCCCCGCACGGCGATCCCACTGCACAACACCCCGGTGTTTCCCGCGCATTCAAGGGGATACAAGAAAGATAGTACTGACCACGCCTTAGAGCCGACTTCACTCATTACGTGAGGACATGCCGAGACTGTCAGTGACGCAAAACACCGTCAACAAGGCTAGCAGGACTTCTGCAGCCCATCGATCCACCTCGCCGACTGTTCCAGTAAATCGGTATGAACTTACTTGGGCCATTCCCGATGACATCTTTGAGAAACAAATGGATCGTCATAGATGCGGGCTACTTTACCAGCTACGCCAAGACAAAAGCTCCGCCCAAAGGTAGCGCACTTGAGGTATAGTCAAAGCCTCAGCCGAGAACATTGCTCTGCGTATATATTGTCACGTGGTCATGACGTGGACAAAGGGAGCAGACTCGATGCTCTGATGAAACAGCTGATTCGGCCAAACTTGGGGCCATAAAACTGAAGGTTAGATTACAGCCATACGTGGGCGCTGATAGCGGAAAACAGATCTTTGACGATCGATCAACTGACAAGAGGCGTGTCGGCATTTATACACGTGCCCTCGAATATTCTAGCGTTATCAGTAGCGGCGGCGTAGGATCGAGAACCATCTGTTATGTTCGCGAAGTGGGTGTCACTTTAACAAAATGATCTACTGCAGTCCTGAAGCGTCTCGAACACTGCAGGCGTGGTTTGCCTGAGAATCGATGACAGCTAAATGGGGCGGGAACGTTGATTGGTATGTGGAGTTTAACGTCCCAAAACCACCACATGATTATGAGAGACACCGTAGTGAAGGGCCCCGGAAATTTCGACCACCTGGGGTTCTTTAACGTGCGCTTAAATCAACGGGGCACAAACAGAACTTGAGAAGCGAACGTGGTATTAGGTTGTGAATACAGCGGCCACTGTTTCATCAGACGGCACTATAGATGAAATAAGCAATATACTCAAGTGAATTCAAAAACACTCTATTGGTACCATAGGTAAAACATTAATAAATATAAATACGGTATTCGAACAGAGAACTGCGACGTAGGGTCTGAACTTGTCCATGAATCGACCGAGCACGTGGCTGGGAATGCTTACGCCATTCACTGCAGCTACTTCGCATTAGATACAATCTTCTAATTATGCTTCGAATAAAGCACAGACAGCTATAATTCTATCATGCGGGATGACAACTTCTGGCTACATTACGGTGTCGGTCACTCCTTACTGTTGCGAGTAACGGCGGCTGAAGCATCGCGCTGGTCGTTTAAGACTATAGTGTGGTTTAGACAGTGCAGTTCCCAAAAAGTGCACAGTCGACAAAATCCAAGAAGGCACGTGTATGGAATATAAGGGTGCTTTTATTGAGCACAATCTTGGCGCACAGATATTGCTAATCGGCGTTGCATAGGTCGTATATGTCCAAGAAATGAACCACGAAACAAAGTTGTGGGAACATAACGACGCTTGCCTATAAACGCGACAAGAGTGACAGCACGACAACTCGAATAAGTGGTCGAATTGTCGAACACATTGTGGCGCAAAGCACGGTGAAGAGACGCGTCGGCGTGTCACGTTACACTGCGATGACATCGGTGACAAACGCCCACTGACACTCAAGATCAATCACTGCGAAACTTTGAGGTTGAGAGTAGGGAAGCTGGAGCATTTCAACTTTCGTTCGCATCCATACCGGAAAACAGATTGAGTTTAAAGCTCAAGTGCCGGCACTGGCGCACAGTCTTCAAGCGTTGAAGCTGTACGTCAAAACTTTTGAGTTTAACTACTCGCATGTTCGATTGCTCGACATCACACCTTTACAAAACTGGCTGCTGAACATAAAGTTGGCTCTGGAATAGATAGGTCGAAATTATCATCATGCAACACAAACTGAAGGTGGTAGAAACAAAATTATGTGGATTACTTTGTCCTGAATTTATCATTTCATCCGCAAGGTCTGTAGATGCATGGTGCATCAGTTTTCAACACTTCTTTTTTATTTCTGGCGAGTATAAGGGCCTTGCTTTAGCAGTACCGTTTCATCACTATGCGGTGATTATGTCAAGGCCAGTCTCAGATTCGTTTCGGTGGTTCTTCACTTTCAGCGTGTATGCCGGAAGCACTTATAGGGCACCAGCATTCATGACGCAATCAACGCTCATGGTTGAACATCCCGTCATATAGCACAAATCTGTAATCGTTGCACAAACGTCACGTAAAAATGCTTTCCCCACCACTGGAACAAACCTCCCGCGTCATATTTGTACTTACACATAAACTAGGTGCCTGAAAAACAACACAAAGCTTTCCTTAAAAAGTTTGTTTTCTCACACAACAACACTTGTTTTGATGTCATCGACAGCAGAATTGATGCAGTTTGACCAATACTGGTTCTGTGAGACCACAAACGAATTCTTTCGTTAGCCATAGTTCGTTACCACGGCTAAATTAGTTATCTTGTACTGACTAAAGGAGTGACATAAAAGTTCAAGGGTGATTCTTCTTCAAATAGCGACGTCCCTAGGCTCACAACAGCCCAAACTGAAGCATTCAAATCGTGAAAAAAGATGCTTTTACAATGCCTCTAAATCTAGCTCTGTATTATGGCATAAAAACGCTTGTCCGTGTTGTGAAAGCATGGTATCAGGACGACAATGCAGAAGGAAAGAGCGTAAAGCAACAGGTTTTTCAACAATGTCACTTAAAGCTTCCTTGCTTTTTGCTTCATTAAGATGTGCGCATATTCGTAAATATAGACGAGACATCACTTTTGGTACAAGTAATTTGCTTGTAATTTATCCACAATAATTTCGTGCTTCTCCACGATAAAAAATACTAGTCACACTTAAAGCCACTGGATGCTACTTAATGCATGCAGTACGCGGATGAAGATGCACTATAGTATAATAAGCGAAACCACAAGATTGTGACACCTTTACCTAGGAAATTCCGTGTACGGGCCCCCACAGTGCCCGGCCATGAGATTGTCAGGAAGCCATATGCTATATAGTCGGTTATATTTAGTGTTTTCAATAGCCTGTTTATATATAGTTTGGCACGCCATACATTTCATTCTGCAAACTACAGTGCCGATTAGTGCTGTATAGTAAAAAGGTGCGCATCTGCGAAACACTTAGTTGTGTCATTGACACATATTGCCGTTAACATGATAAAATACATTATGGTGCCAGAGTGCAGTGTTGGTACCACTAGCTGGCAAGGCTGTGCTGATGTCACCCAGGTGACGTTTGTAGCACTTTGCAGGAACGAATGATAAAAAAAAATGTCAAGCCTTTCTTTTCTTGACAGTATAGAATGATGCGCGATGCCACATTTGAAGGAAATGCAGTCAACCACACACAACCACTTCAGAGCCTAGGAAACCAGAATCGAGTGAGAAATTTAGAATTCATCCAATTAGATGTGAAGCACAAATGAAAAAAAATGGCCCGTAATTAACGTACAATAATATCTTGCCGTTAATTCCTATATTGTTTTTAAATTGTTATTTCTTATCAACTTTGCAACCAAACATACCAGTACTGAGGTGTTACGAACTGTTACTTTCAACACATCACTATTTTTCTCGACATCCGCTAGAGAAATTCACCTTTAATTCGGGCTCGATATCCTGCCTGAATGATAGCAATCTTACCATTACGATGCTATTTAATGAAAGAAAAACGCATATCTTCCCTTTTCGTGCTACAAAGATAACTTTCATTAGAGACTCGGCCTTAGCCCATATTAATAAGTGTGACATCCCAACTTGGTAAGGTTCGCGACCACCGTCCAGCAATCCTAGCAGACCGTGTCAAACTCACGGCAACCAGCTGTTCTTTCTTAATATCACGCTAACCTGTCCTCAGAAGTCTTCAAGTATGCAGCATGAAATCCAAAACCGGCAAAGCTGGGAAACCTTTATATGTATACTTTAAAACTTGAGTATTACGAAAAGATACGATATCATGCGTTTTTCTTTTCTTGCCAAACACATTCGCGGCCTTAACTTCTGTTTGTTTCGTTGAACAGTTTCTATCAACTAGAAATTCGAGTGCGGACTTTGTTAGAACAATTTCTTTCCCGGCATTGTTTTTCAGAGAGCTTGGCGTTCTATCCTAGATCTAGAAGAAATGCAACGTTTTCACGGGTGATTGTTCGTGGCAGTAATACAGGGCGTCCAAAAAAAGAGCTGTCGAAATTCTGGGCACCTCTCAAAATATCCTAGGCTGTCAAAACACGCGTTGCCTACATCCGTACTATACATATATGGGGTTTCAACTTGGATATACATACTATTCGCGCCTATATTTCCACATAGGTTTGTATATGAATTCGTAATAGTGTTTTAAAAAAGTACTAACTACGTGGATCAGTGAATGTTACAGTTATAAATATGAAAAGTAGCGAAATATGCGGAGAGGCTCTGCAAGCGTTACGTGTATAGATGATGCTTTAGTGTTTCGCTATGTAGATGACACAGTCGGCCCACGTTACAACAAATGTGATCTGAGAATGGAAAGAAGACAGTTGGATTCTGTATATATAAAGACGCGAAGAGAGCCTCCGGCATATGGTGAACCTCTCGCTCACTTTACATTGTTTCACATCATAGCACTATTTTACTGTTAGATATGGGTATTCTCGACGAGCTGTGATTGTAGCTAGTGTTTTGACACATGGTGCTGTTTTCCTCTAGACAATTTTCGCCTTGAAGAAAACATGGCCACTGGTAAAAGCTTGGGCTACAACGACACCCCGAGTTCAAGAACATGCATGCCTTCAAGGTATTCTCTCGAACTTGTGCCTTATTTCACTGGGTGTTGATTACGTTATCAGGGTCACCACCGGTGTCACCTTAATATCCTCTAATGTCATGTGTAATCTCTCTCAACCGAAAATTTTCATGTGACCATACTGCTCGTATCCAGTAATACGAACACATTTGAATCATTTGTTTTTCGTATGACACTATGAGATAATTGGATATGTGTCAAACGAGTCTTACGAAGTTTTTTAATGAATATGTCTCCATATCTCATGCCCCTTTTATACTTTCTAGAGGCTTAGGTGCCGGCATCTCCTCTTTGCATGTTTTATATGTCTCACTTGTGACTTTACATATTTTGCTTTCCGGTGCGGCCGACTTTCTCGTCTGACAGCTTCGTCTATACCTTCCATGGGTTATGTTGGCGATTCCCTTGAGGACTAACCAATGACATGAAATGTGTCATACCGTCGCAGCGAAAACCTGTTATACAAGTGCTTGTGAACGCAAACGGCCCACCATCCACCCTGTGATTCAAGACGACTGGTCGCAGAACTTGGTGACAATTAATGATGCATCAATTTGCTCCCCGAGATAAATTGTAATATAACTTTCACAAGGCTAGCTTTCCCCTTCTTGCGGGCGAATACATCACATAATTGAGGTATGAAAATCTTTTATTTTGATGTGTTTTGTTGATTTGCCTGTAATTTAATCTTTGACGGCCACAGCTGAACGCGTCCTTTGTGCAGTTCAGCCTTCATAGCGGCACCTTCCAAAGCTTGCCGCTTTCTCAAGATTAGCAAAAAGCACACTTGTCGGCAGTTTCGTTGCCTGTAACTACAATACTTACTAATTACACTTCGTTTGGAGTCATTTCCTAAGCCTTTTAACACAATTTTACCTACACTTTTCTGACTGCAATATACTATCCAGGCTTCATAGGAGTACGTGTTCCTAACATTATTTATCTAGGTCCCATGTAGTTAAAGACCTGCCGTGCATTCACAAGTTACACGATCAGCATGCTATATATGCCAATCATTCACATATGCAGCCACAGGCGCTATGAGTAGGCCCTAAAAACCTTTCCTTAATTTTTGATCGACTCTGACGGCTTAAATAAGACAAAGTTCGATGAACCACACCTTTTTCCCTCTTCAGTTCAAACGAAGGATTGTAACTCATACGTTTTAAAAATGATAGATTATAAAAAAACATCTATGCTTGTCTGAGCTGCCTTTTTAGCAAAAAAAAATAACACTGTGGTAAATAAGCGCATATATGAGCGCCACGATAATCGCACAAGTTCTCCTGAGGTGACCTCCTGAGTGTCCTCTCATCCACTGTGCGTCTAAGTAAAAAATTTCGACCGGTCATCGATTTCACATTGTCGTTCAAAGGCAAGACAGAAGCTCGATAATAGGCAGCACCCAAACTTTCTTTGCTGTGGGAAGCCTGGCGAGCCCACTGACAACCTCTGCCTGAGGCCATTGCATCCTCGTATCTGTCCGGTTTGGCCAAAGAAGAACGAGATTTACGGCAGCCTACAATGCTCGCTCAAACTTGGGCAGCGGAGGCTTGTTTCGCTTTTCTACTTCCTCTTGCAAAAGATGAAAATTCGGCCTTCCTTCTAGAAGATCATTTATCAAAAGCATTGTTTTTTTTTTTTCGACAAGTGCAGGGTAAAGCCGATATCTCTTGCCAGGATTCGTTAGCTTCCACAAGTGATCCGCTGCAGGACAAAGGTCTTTCCCACGTA
>NW_023607651.1:0-47290 GCF_013339725.1 Rhipicephalus microplus
GATTATTTGATCACGTATTTGCTTGGGTACAATGACTGTCTCATCGCCACAATATTGAGGGGTGAGAGGGTATCCCAGCCTCTGTAGCAGTGTTCTTCCCTGGAGCGTAGTGGTGAGTCGTTCTCGCTGTGCGATTAGCGTGGCGGCGGCCAATTCTTCATACGTATTATGCATGCCGAGTCCCATGAGTTTTTCTGTGCTTGTGCTGTTCGGAAGTCGCAATGCTGCTTTGTACGCAATTCTGAT
This sequence comes from Rhipicephalus microplus, assembly GCF_013339725.1. Taxonomy (NCBI): domain Eukaryota; kingdom Metazoa; phylum Arthropoda; class Arachnida; order Ixodida; family Ixodidae; genus Rhipicephalus; species Rhipicephalus microplus. The sequence goes on from NW_023607651.1 coordinate 247, forward strand.
GAGTCTGTCAATCTGCTCTATTTCGGGCTTGCGTGTTGATTGAAAGGGAAGAGCGAACGTGACTCGGCTGAGAACAAAGGCATGTACAAGGCGTACCGTGTCGGCCTCTGTCATCCCATCATTACTTCGCGCAATTCTAGCTATAAGGGATGCAATACCCTTTACGGTGTGTTTGAGTTGGCCTATTGCAGTCTTTACGCTGTTGTTTTTTTGCACGTGCATGCCTAATATTCGAGCTTCTGGGGTCCTGTTGATCTGTCCGGCAATTTCTAGCTGCAGCGCGGGTGCACGGTTGGACCGAGTGCGTGGGGGTCTTATTTGCAAATATTCCGATTTGCTAGGTGCGCACGTCATGCCTGCAGCAGTGAGGTAGCCTTGAATCATGTCTATAGCGGTTTGCAGTACATCTTGTCGTTCTCCATAGGAGCCCTTTGTTGCCCATAGCGTAATATCGTCCGCGTAAAAGGCACAGCCCAGGTTTGGTACAGTCTCCAGCTGGAGGACTAGTTTCCGGAGGCCGATATTGAATAAAAATGGAGACAAGATGGAGCCCTGAGGTGTGCCTTTCAGTGGGAGGTCGTATGGTGATGATTTGGTACCAGCTATGCCAATCTGCGCCTTGCGATTTCCAAGAAAATCAGAGGCATAGTTGAATATGCGTTGTCCACATCCTATGGCTGCAAGACCGTCTAGTATGGTAGAGTGCGCAATATTATCAAATGCTTTTTCGATGTCGAGTGCAACGAGTAGATTGTTGAGACTACCTGGCGCTGGGTTAAGCACTTCCTCTTTGAGCAGTAAGAAGATATCCTGGGTAGACACTCCTCGCCTAAATCCGTACATAGATGTTGGTAGAAGCCCCCGTTCTTCTGTGTATTGGTCAAGGCGAGTGAGTATAACTTTTTCGAAGAGCTTGCCAATGCATGACGTTAAAGAAATTGGTTGTAGCTCATCAAGGCTTCGCCGTTTGCCTGGTTTAGGTATGAGTACAACCTGTGCCAGTGTCCATTCTGCAGGTATCTTTCCACTCGGTGTCCAGACTTCTTGATTAAAGTGGTCTGTGATGGCTTGTAATGCTGCATCGCTGAGGTTCCGTACCATGGCATTTGTAATGCCATCCAATCCGGGCGCTGTATTTCTTTTGAAGCTTTGAGCCGCTGCATAAACCTCCGCAAAGGTTATGGGGGCGTCGAGCTCAGTGTTGGGTTCTCCATTATATTCTTGGCTGGGTGTTGGGCTAACGTTTCGCTTGCGTTCTCCTGTGTAGCGTTGTTTCAGCTCTTCTATTAACTGATCCGGATCACCTTGAAATTCCCCAGCTAGCCGTTGAAGGGTAGCGTTTGTTTCGGTTCTTGTTGCAGAGGGATCCAAAAGACTCCGTAGGATGTTCCACGTCTTTTTCGTGCTTAATGTGCCTTTTAAGGAATCGCAGAAGGTGCGCCAGTTGTTGTTGTAAAGTTCCTTTGAGTATGCGTTTACTTCCTCCGTGATTTTCGCTATACGGAGTCTGAGTTTCTTATTTAGCTTTTGTCGGCGCCACCGTTTCGTGAGGCCTCGACGAGCTTCCCAAAGATGTGTCAAGTGGGTGTCAATGGCAGGTGCGTCGGTAGTTGTTTGATATATCTTGGTGTTCTTGTCATAGAGACCCTTAATGTACGGTGTCCATTGGGCTAGAGTTGTTGGCTTGGGCCCGTCTACTTCCTGTTGCTCTCTATATTTAGTCCAGTTAGTCAGTCTGGCTTTTCCGAGCGGGCGTCGCAGTCGAGCTGTTTCATATGTTATTTTCACAATATTGTGATCGCTGCCCAGATTGTCGTCCAGCACACTCCAGCGCATGGTCGCGGCATTGTTGGTTACGGTAAGGTCGGGAGTGGTGTCCCTGTTGACACTGTTTCCTATACGAGTCGCCCCGCAGGGGCGCCTGCGCAAGTAGGCGTTTGGTGTGTAGCGACACCACGGACCCGAGCTAACGGGGGAGTTTCTACTCCCTCCCACGCCTAGCCGTGCGTGGCTTTGCCGTGTCCGGGGAAAAGGGGATCCTGGGGGTTGAGCTGACGCTGGGTGATTGGACCTTTAAGGCCCCCCGGCAGAGGCAACACACCCCTTTGGCCCCGGCTTCACGTAGACGGCACCCCTGGGCTGACCCCACCAAGGGGAAATCGGCAGTCGCCTTTTCCTATCTCTCTCTCCCTACATCTTCGTCTTTCTTACTTTTTTAGCTTTCCTGTCTACTTCTCTCTTCTGTTTACTTCCAATTTTCCTGGCGGCAAGGGTTAACCCTGTGCAAATAGCCTACCTTGGTCTAGGCGCATTGGGTTATAGTGGCGTTGTACGGCTGGCGTCTGCAGGTTTCAGCATCCGCAAACTTGTAGCGTCCCCTCGTTGGGCTCCGTGGTGGGTGGCCGCCAACGCTGCTGAACAACATACAATTAGCATGCATAAAGCATTCCCTTTACTCAGTGATCGTGCCTCCTCAAAGCGGGTACGCACCGAAGACATCAATTTTTTCATCCGGCCAAGACAAATGTTTCCTCATTTTCACGTTATACACTGCGAAAAAAACTAACAAGAAAGCCAGAACTGTATCCCCCTTCGTAGTTTCTAGATGCTTAACCGAAACTCTCGGTGCCGGGTACAAGGTTACCAAAATGGCCAGTGGAGATCTACTCCTTGAAATACGTGACAAAGACCAATTCGATAAACTGAACACCATCACAACGTTTGGAGACACACCCATCAGTATTACGCCACACAGGTCCATGAACTCATCTCGCGGGGTCGTATCGGACGTAGATTTGCTTGAGCTGACGGAAGCTGAACTTCTGGAAGGATGGAAAAGCCAGAACGTGACAAACGTACAGCGTATTAAGATCAGAAGAGATCAAAAGCAAATCCCAACCAAACACTTAGTACTGACCTTTGCTTCGAGCGATTTGCCGGAAACTATTCAGACTGGGTACACAAAGACATCCGTGAGACCATATATTCCCAACCCCCGCCGTTGCTTCCAATGTCAGAGATATGGCCACGGCTCGCAAAGCTGTCGTGGCCGGAAAACTTGTGCTCTGTGTGGAGTCGTGGGCCATGCGTCCGATAACTGCGAAGCACCTGCACACTGTGTGAACTGTGGCGGTAATCACGCTGCGTACTCACGTTCTTGTTCTTTCTGGAAAAAAGAAAAAGAGATCATCACTTTAAAGATAAAAGAAAACATTACATTTAAAGAAGCAAGAAAAAGAGTCTCGCCATTTTATGGCCCCACATATGCTGATGCGGCGCGCCAGGGGGCAGTGTCGCACCAGCCCTCGCCACTCCTTCGGCCTGCGCAGAGCGAGCCATTGGCTGTGGCGCCTGCCCCCAAGGCGGCAGTAGTTGAGTCTACTCCGCCTACTATTGAACAGAGACCAGAGACTCCAGGGTCCTCGGGTCTCAAGGCCTCACCTCGCCAGGCGAGGCCCAAGATTCGAAAAACCAGCTCGCATGAGCGGGCATCCAGTGTCTCCGAGGAGGCAATGGATACGGCGGCACCCTTGGTGCCAAAAGAGCGGCGCGGCTTTCTGGAGCGCGCCAAGAGAACTAAGAAGCTCATAACAGGGCCTGATAATAGCCATGTTACTTGAGCTTGATCTTCACCTTAAACAAGTCACTCCCTTAACGTACACACAGCACTACTTTACTTCCAATATGGAAACACAAATTATTCATTGGAACGTCAGAGGCCTGCTTAAAAACCTCGACGACGTCCAAGAGCTTTTATGCAAACACTCACCTCAAGTGCTGTGTGTACAGGAAACACACCTAAAATCCTCCAATACAAATTTTTTACGTGCTTACGTCATATACCGAAAGGACCGAGATGATACTGTGGCGTCATCCGGTGGCGTAGCCATTATTGTTAACCAAGGAGTAGCGTGTACACATTTACCACTCCAGACATCCCTTGAGGCGGTGGCTGTTCGAGCGGTACTTTTAAACAAACTCGTCACCATTTGCTCTTTGTATGTACCTCCCCACCACCGTCTTGAAAGACGTGAATTTCAGTCTTTAATAGACGAACTGCCTGAACCCTATTTGCTTCTTGGCGACCTAAATGCACATAGTGGACTCTGGGGCGATTCTCGCTGTGATGCACGAGGTCGTCTCATTGAACAATTTCTCTTCTCTTCCGGTGCCTGTTTGTTGAATAGGAAAGAGCCAACATACTATAACGTTGCCAACAAAACTTACTCGTCTATAGACCTCAGCATCGTATCGCCTTCACTCCTACCCCTACTGAAATGGAAAATCATAAATAATCTATATGGAAGTGACCATTTTCCTGTAGTGTTGAGTTCACAAACAACATATGAATGTCCTCTACATGTTCCCAAATGGCTGATGAACAAAGCAGACTGGGAACAGTTCCACAACACTACACGTTTGAGTTGGACAGACATATGTAGGTTAGACATAGATGAAGCTGTGAAGTACTTCACAGCTTTTCTAACTGACGCAGCAGCCAGGTGCATACCGCAAACATCTGGAATGCCCGGCAAACGACACGTCCCATGGTGGAACACGGAGTGTCGTAATGCGCGAAAGGAACAGAACAGGGCATGGAGATTGCTGCGCAACTCGCCAACAGCGGAAAATCTTGACACGTTCAAGAAAATAAAGTCTCAAGGAAGGAGAACGCGTCGGCAGGCCAGAAGAGAAAGCTGGCAGAAGTTTTTGTCGGGGATCAATTCATACACACAGGAGGCAAAAGTCTGGAACATGGTCGGTAGGATAGCAGGGAAACAAGTACACACACTTCCACTCGTAAACACTCAAGGTGATACCTTGGAAGATCAGGCAAACTTCCTCGGGGCACACTTTGAACGGGTATCCAGCTCGTCCCACTATACTGACACTTTCCAAAAATACAGAACAAGAATAGAAAAGCAGAAACTAGAACATAAATCCACTAGATACGAGGCATATAACCAAGCTTTCAGTCTAGCTGAGCTCCGAACATCTCTAAACTCCTGCAAAACTTCTGCCCCAGGTTCTGACCGTGTGGTGTATGAAATGTTAAAAAACCTACCAGCCGAAACACGCAAAACCTTACTTTGTTTATACAATGCTATCTGGTTTTCTGGCACTATCCCTACTTCCTGGAAAGAGGCGATTATTATTCCCATTTTGAAAGAGGGCAAGGACCCTTCTTTAGCTTCAAGTTATAGGCCTATTGCACTTACAAGCTGCTTGTGTAAAGTATTCGAAAAAATGATAAACTGCCGACTTCTACATATTCTTGAAACAAACAATTTGCTCGACCCATTTCAGTGCGGGTTTCGAGAAAGTAGATCCACCACAGACCACCTTGTTCGTATCGAGGCACAGATAAGAGACGCCTTCGTCCATAGACAATATTTTCTCTCTGTGTTCCTCGATATCGAAAAGGCGTATGATACAACATGGCGTTTCGGAATTCTAAGAGACCTGTCCCACCTTGGTGTGCGCGGAAGAATGTTTCATATAATCGAAAGTTACCTGTCAAACCGGACATTCCGTGTCCGTCTAGGCAGTGTGCTCTCCCAAACATTTGTCCAGGAAACAGGCGTGCCACAAGGTGGTGTGCTTAGTTGCACACTTTTTATCATCAAAATGAATTCTTTGCACTTGTCCATTCCCCGCATGATGTTCTATTGTACATATGTCGACGACGTTCAGCTTGGCTTCAAGTCATGCAACTTAGCCATGTGTGAGCGGCAGGTTCAGATGGGTTTAAATAAGGTCTCCAAATGGGCAGACGAAAACGGATTTCGACTTAACCCACAAAAAAGCACGTGTGTCTTGTTCTCTCGAAAGAGAGGCATGCACTCGGAACCTGACATTCGGCTGAACGGGCAACGTCTGTCCGTCAAAGCCGAGCATAAATTTTTAGGCTTAATCTTGGACAACAAGTTGACCTTCGTACCGCATATCAAGTATTTAAAAACAACATGTTTAAAAGCCATGAATGTTATAAAAGTGTTGTCACGTACTACGTGGGGTAGTGATAGGCAATGCCTCATGAACCTCTATAGAAGCCTTATTCGTACCCGCTTAGATTATGGGGCCGTTGTCTATCAGTCTGCCACTCAAAGTGCCTTGAAGATGCTTGACCCCGTGCACCATTTGGGCATCCGCCTTTCTACGGGTGCTTTTCGCACCAGCCCCGTAGAAAGCCTTTATGTTGAGTCGAATGAGTGGTCGCTTCATCTGCAGAGAACTTACATGTCCTTTGTTTATTTCCTTAAGGTGAAAGCAGATAAGAAGCACCCCTCATACTCCACTATTATTGATTTGTCGAGCTCCATTCTGTTTCAAAACAGGCCTTCGATGAGGCAGCCCTTCTCAGTTCGCCTGAAAAGGCTAGGTGAGGAAACTGGAGTCTCACTTGAACATAGTTTAATGGCTCCTGTAGCATATCTGCCACCGTGGCAATGGCAGACTATAGACTGTGATGTGTCCTTTCTTGAAGTTACAAAACATGCGCCTATTGCCCATATCCGAACATACTTCCTGGAACTTCAACACAAATACACACGTCCTGAGTTCTTTACAGATGCCTCCAAGTCTAACTCCTCTGTGTCCTACGCTGCTGTCGGCCCATCCTTTTCGGATGCTGGCCCTCTACATCCAGGCACAAGTATCTTCACAGCGGAAGCCTACGCGATACTTGTGGCGGCTAAACACATCAAGCAATTACAAATACAAAAAGCAGTAATTTATACAGACTCCCTCAGTGTAGTAACGGCTCTGCACACTCTTAAAAACACAAAAACCCAGTCCTTGTCTCACTTTACTCCATTTTATGCACACTATACACACTCAAACAACATGTTGCAGTGTGCTGGGTGCCAGGGCACCGTGAGATTCAAGGCAACGTGAGGGCGGATCAGCTCGCTGCATCCGTCCATGAGAGCACCGCCATTACATCCATATCAATCCCGGCCGTTGATCTTAAGCCGTCTCTCAAACGAAACCTCAGAGTATACTGGCAGAGCAAGTGGGATACACACACACAAAACAAACTACACGTTATTAAGCCACACCTTGGTCATTGGCTGCCTGTATCGAAATTGCGTCATACAGAGGTAATACTAACGAGACTCAGGATAGGACACACATACACGACACACACACACCTTTTGTCCGGTGGCGATCCACCATTGTGTGACAGATGTGGTGAAGTATTGACAGTCCTTCACATTTTAATTGAGTGCAAACAATTGGACACTGTAAGAAAACAACACTTTCCATTACCCTACCGACAACATATACCTTTGCACCCTGCAATGTTCGTCGGTAGGGAACCGCTTTTTAGTCACAAATCATTGTTAGCGTTTTTTAAAGAAATTCATAGTTTTCACATCATATACCCGGGCATCCCGTAGCACGACCTCTCCAGAGAGGTTTTTGCTGCGGCGGTTACACAAGAAAGCACTTGCCTCACGGCCCTTGGACGCAAGGGTATGAACGAGTGAGGCACTTGTGCTAATGCCATACATATCCACCATCGTCTTTTATTATCACCAACTTTTGTCATCTATTCACACCGCACACACCTTTCACGACATGGTCATGATTTTATTACTTGTATGTTTTTACCCGCCTTACCGCGAGGAATTTTATGGCCCTTATACAGCCGCTTATCACAATCACTGTCCATGTTTTTAGTTAGATGAACTGGCGCTCTTTGGCCGTGAAATGGCCCTTGCGCCATAAAACATCAAACATCATCATCCTATACGAGTCGGTATGCCCGGTGTCGTGAGGAGTGTGTAGTCGTAGCGCTGTATCGCTTCTAAAAGTCGCGTACCTTTGGGTCTGTCTGCGCTATAACCCCATGTGGTGTGCCAAGCGTTGAAGTCCCCAGTGATGATCAAGCGGTCGCGTGGTTGAAGCTTGTTGTTCAAATAGTGGAAGATATTGCTGAATTCTGCTTTTCTGTCCTGTGGGGGACTGTATATGTTACATATAACCTGCCTCGGGCGTCCTTTCTTCGCTGGCCAGAGCGTTACGATAAGGTGTTGCGTCTCTTCGTTCGGTGCCGTTATGCATGTAGCTGCCAATTCTTTCCGGACGAGTGTCGCAATCTTAGGTGTATTTGGATCCATGTACAGTTTGTAGCCAGAAACTGTTTTAGGCCTGGCTCCCACCTCTTGCAAGCAGATTACGTCAGGAGGAAACAGCGCCGCCTTTATGTATAGAGTGAGTGTAGCGTGCTTGTTGTGCAGGGAACGACAGTTCCAGGACCATATAGTGAGATTCTCGTTTGCTATGCGTCGGTTAATTGCCATGATGCGAGGAAGTGGGTGTGCTTTCAGCGTCCGAGGTAAGCATGCTTTTGGCGTCGGACTCCTGGGACCGCGGTTGGTTCTGCTTACGTCGACGCTTCGTTTCTTTGTCGAGGCTTTCATGAACGTATCGCTTCAGGTCATGAAATTCGACAAAGAACTGTTTCATTTGGGCTTCTGTTTGCTGCAGTATGTGCTGTTGCATTAGCTGCAGTTGTTGTTGTAAAGTGAGGTTTGTCGCTGTTTGTTCTGTTCCTATATTGGCTACAGGATCTCGTGGTGGTGTCGATTGCGGTTGGATGTGCCCATTGTCCCGTAGCTTTTCGCTTGGGTGGCTAGTTAGATTTTGAGAGGCCTGGACTGTAGTTTTCGGTGTGGCTCCCATTAATTGGGCCAGCTGTTTTTCGAGCCACATTATTTTGTTCTCGTATTTGTCAAGGCGTTGCTTAAGCTGTTTGTTTTCAGCGATTACTGCTTGATAGTGTATGTTTTGTGTGATGGGGGGAGTACATGCAGACTTGGGAGCCACGGCTTCCGCCCAGCTTACCGGAAGTGCTGATGCCTGTTGGGTGCATCCTTGATCCCCGCCGTTGCCTTTGGCTCCCCCTCCTGGAGGACTGCGGTGGAGGTTCTGCTGAGTCTGTGCTGGCGCGCTCTTCTTGGATGGCGAGTGCGGCTTTCTGCCCGGGGACCGTGAATGCGACCGGGAACTGTGCTTGTCATCGGCTGACTTGTAGGCGTTTTCTTCCTCTTCGGAGGAGAACCAGCGGAGATTCTTGGTCCTCGGTGGGTCGTTGCTAGTGCCCTGTTGAAGCTTATCACTGTGGCCTGCTTGTACTTGCGGCTGTTTAGGCTTCGGCGGCTTAAGTCTTTTTTTGCAAGTTGGATCTCCGGTGGGGTGAGCCTCCCCGCACGAGGCGCAACTAATAGAACACGGATGTCCATCCGTTGGATTAGTCAGTCCACACAGCCGGCAAATGGGGCGATCCGGATGCGGGCAAACGTCCGCGCGGTGTCCTTTTTCTCGGCAGACCTTGCAGACTTGAATCGTAGGTCGGAAGGGGTAGCAGCGGAGTTCACCCCCGTAATAGTAGACGGTACGAGGCAGCGTTGTACCGAAAAATGTAATGGCTGCGCTTTTCGTTGTGCCTATCATTCTGGCAGTGATGGTCTCCACACCGTGCGTTCTGACGCGTAGGTGCGCCATGAGAGTTTCGGTTGAGGTGTTCATCGGTACGCCGTGAATCACCCCTCTCAGAGTATCGTCTCCATTTGCGGCGTAGGCACGGACAGCGTGAGCCCTGCCGTTAAGCACAAGGGCGCGTATCAGACGCACTTTGTCCGCCACTTCCTCATATTTGGTCGACAGAATCGCTATGTTTGACCCTGGGTTGATTCTAAGGATGAAATGGTCATCTCTGATGCCAGCTTGGCATGCCTCGATGATTGCTTGCGCAAGCGTAGGAGTCAGAATGTTTCTCAGCGGGAGGCCCTGGTTTGGACGAATGACGATCTTGTAATCGTCCTTCGGCAACGGCGGTAGCTTTGGCAATTTCTTGAATGTTGGCGTGCCTGTCTTAACTTGGTCCTGGAGCCCTGCGCTGCCGCGCCTCCGCTCCAGTGCCTCTTGCTTGCGTTTTTTGGTGGATTTCGCTGCCTGCCAGCTAGCGTCCTCTTCTGCATGCGATTGAGCGCCGATAGCGTCTCGGCTCACCGTATCGTGGTCGCCCTGAAGTTGATCCATTTGGTCGTCTGCTGTACCATCCTGGACTAGGAGGTGGTATTGTTGGTCGGTCGCCGCGTTGAGAGCCATAGCTGGATGAAGCTCCGACGCGGGCGTCCCCAGCGTCGGTGCAGCTGCCGGCGGCTCCCCAGGTCAGCGTTTGGTGAGCGTCCTAGGGGTGACGAGCTTTCTGAAGTCCTTTGGCACCTCCAAGTGGCAAGAAATCTTCTTGAGTGGTGCCCAGGCGTTCCTCGGAACTTCTTGAAGCTGATAGTAACGTTTTCGAGTGGTTGCAGACGGGAAACACCACTAAAAATCATGAGAATCCAGAGCGCGAAGCGAGCGCGTCTGCACTACTTCGAGCCCCCTGGCGGTCTCCAAGAAAATCGGTGAATGGTATTCTGGAGGCGCTGCGTTAGAGTGCCTCGAGCGTGAAGAGGAGGAGAACGAGCGCACTAAGTCACGTCACACGTGCACACATGAGCGCTGTCTGGTAGTTATCTCGGAAAACAAAATGCACAGCTCTGAGACGCCGTCTGAGAGGTGATAAGGTGCAGAACGCAAGGCGATGGGTAGGTGCCACCACCGTGTCGTCTAAGCAAAGCATTGCAGACACTTCCCTTTTCGTGCAAGCGTTTCATGGCCAGCGCCACGTGATAAACGCCACGGTCCTTAGAATAACTTATGTATGTTTTTTCTAGTAAAATACGCACATACAGAATATATACGTGTCGTTATGGTGCCTTAGATATGCGCGATAATTGGTTTTTAATTGACAATCGCACAAATATGAGCGCTGAACCTTGAAAAACATTGGTGGGCGCTGAGGATGGGGTCGGCCGTTTGGGATTTTCGCTGATGCCTTGTAAAGTGCCCGGTACTGTTAAAAGTAGACAAACAGACAGACAGACAGACAGACAGACAGACAGACAGACAGACAGACCAAAAACACGCACTCTGGAATCCTGTGCGCTCTGCTCTCTGCAGGCCGCGGTGTTCACCACCGCCGAAATCTGCGCCATTTCGTGGTAGCCGGGCACTCGAGGCGATACTCGCTCGTTTTGCTGGGGAGCACAGCGATTGGGACGGCCGGAGAGAAACATAACGCGCGATCACCTTCCAGGGTCCATGCTCTAACATGCCACGAGAAGGTGACCTTATGCAAAGTTTGGCGTACAATTTTTGACTTTCACACCTCTTTTCTTGTTTCTGCTTTCATAGTTAGCTAATCGAGCTACCATAGGAATTCATGTAAGCATGGGAATGTTTAATTGTTAATCAGTCAATAATCATGGGCGTTAGTAGCCAAGACGGAGATGTATCGTTACGTGTAAACATGAATGCATTTACAAAAAGCGCTGCCTAAATTTAGCTGTTAACCCCGGAGACCTTGTATAAGCTCTCTTACACCACTGTACAGTAAGCACTAACTACTTCTGTAAGGAGATGTTTTACTTTCGTGTTACACCGATTCCTTTCGCGTTATACCAATCATTTCTTTTTTTAATTTTATGCTAAAGCAAGCCACTGATATCCGAATACGAATTCTTTCAAGTGTAACCTTACAAAGACTGTTTGACGCCACCGTATCGACAGCTCGGGAACCGGCACAAGTGTTCCCCAGCACAAAGACCAGCTATCGGACGCGCACATGACTACAAGCAAATGCAGCCTAAGAGAAATCGACACAATGCAACGAATAAAGCAATCATCTGTTTAAATTTGAAAAAAAAATTATAGTAGAACAGTACTCTCAGGGCCAAACCTCATGAGTGCGAAAATGCACGCGACAGCGACGAGCGACGCGACGTAGATCAGCTTCGCGCGATCAGTCGCTAGCGCAGGCAAACCTCATTCACGCGACGGCTTCGGCGAGTGAACTCCACTGTTGCTGGCATGAGGCCGTCAACTCGCACCAAGAAAACCGCGTAGTGAGTGGTATGCAATTTAAAAATAAGATATATTGTTGTGTAATGGAACGGAAAGTGTTTATGAATACCTTGCAGCACTTTTTTTATATGCACATGCGTAAACATTGCGTTATTTCTTGTTGCGCATACGGGACTCGGACAGCGTCACGTGCACCTATGTAGTCTTTGTCTTTTCCAGTTTTTCGCTATTGGCTGCTTGAGCCCAGCACTTCCGGGCGATGAGCGACGGTTTCCAAATCTGGAGAACCGAGCGATCGCACGAGAACGAGCACGCGACACGTCGCGCGAACGCCCTGTTTCGTCGCTCATAGCATCGCTCGTCGCTGTCGCGTGCATTTTCACGCTTATAAGGTTTGCTCTTCATTGAACTGTGAATCGGATGCAGAAATGTTCTTGCGTGCAGAAAGATGCCTAAAATGAAGACAGATGCATAGGTAATGTCGTTGCACTCATGAAAAGAGGTTAACAGAATGACACAATGCCAAAAAACACGCAACAATCGACGGAATAATTGTTGGGAATGGGTAACGCTGGCAATCCGGGAATAGACGTGGCAGCGTGAATCGTTCGCGCCAAGGGTGGGGCAACAGGAAAGCTAGGTGAAAATAATAAAACATGATCTATCTATCTGTTATTCGAATACGTAAAGCACGAAAGTGAAAAGTGTCCTTACCGAAAAAGTTTAATGTGTAATCTATAGTGCATAAGATATCTTGGGCTATGGCTATTAGTGCTTCAAAGCTATAGCATCGCTTAACGTGCATGCATCCACTTTAACGCTTAGACGTACATCTCCATCTCGACAATAGCGTCCATCATCATTGAATATACAAACCCTTATAGTCATAGATGCTTGTGGTAGCTGTAGGTAATGGTGACAGCGGAACCGGAGAAAGCGATGTGACAGCCATAACATCATGACTGATTGGACGCCGAACTCGGGCTGAAGTCGCCCCCTCGCGGCTTGTTGGAGTTATTGAACACAACTGCCCGACCAGAGGGAAAAGCCGCGCGCGTCATGTCGTTGGCCTGCCGTGAGTATTCGCGGGGCCAGCGTTAGTGGGGAACGAGGAGTTGCAGCCTCGCGAAGCCACCACGCGTCGCAGAAGCCAGTCTACTTCCGGTGTTGACTTCAGCTTCACCTAAACTGTTGCTCTGACACTGTTACATACACTGGTTCTCCGGGTTGAGTAGCCAGCGTGAAAAAGGTTGGAGGTTGTAGCACCCCGTCCAGAAACGAATTTCTGGCTACACCCTTGGTAGCTGGCGCTGCTCTTTCCGATGATAGACACCCGACAGTAGACCAGAGGGCGCGACGCTCTTTGGGCCGCCTCAGCATTGTTGGCACTGGCTGCCAGGTATACTAAAAAAATGGAACGCTAGCTTGACACAGTGGCACGCTGAAGTGGCAGTGCCCTTCTTGGCACGTTTTCTAAGAACGCTTCCTGGGCGCTTTTATAATCAGCCGTGAGCCCCTTGCTCACAACTAAAAAAGAAAATGATATGCACGTGCAAGTTCAGTTTTGCTGCGTCTACACGCTAGGATACGCATTGGAAGACTCGGTTTTGCTGCGTCTATTCGCTAGGCTATGTGTTCTGGTGCTACCATCAGATCTTTTAAACTGCATTGCCGGATGCCTATAGCGCTTGAAGGAACAAGTAGCTCCTCCGCACTCATCATATACCAGTATTTCATGGTGTTTAAAAATTGGAACAAAAAGTAACGGATCATTGGTCTGGCCATTTTCTAGCCATTAAACGTAAAATAAAAAATTACACCGTTTCCTGCTAAAGGAAGAGAGAGAGAGAGACGTTTTTATGTCGGGTAGAGCTCTCAGTTCAGAGCTCGAACAGCCGCTGCTGCATCCCGCGCCCGCTGGCCACTCAGGCTTTCATCACGCAGCATGGCCTCGCAGTCTTGTAGGGTAGGAATAGGAGAGGAGTTGGCAGAGCGCTTGGCAGGCGGACGCTGACATTCCAGCGTTACGTGAAATAACGTCGGTACCGCTCCACAGCCAGGGCATTTGCCAGGGTAAGACGTGGGATGGAGGATTTGCTAAAGGGACAATGTGTGGTTGCAAAGCAATTGGCAGATGGCTCACGTGAGTGGGAGGTGGCGTACTTTATTGGATAAAGTTTCCTAAAATTAAGTAGAGGGGACTCTGTCGTTGCGATCACTCAGCCACCATTAGAATGTTGGGTAGTACACACATCTGCCTAGTCTTCGTACTGGCGGGTTAGGAATCGTACTTGCGGCTTCGTTCATTGCTGTGTTTCGGTTTTGTTTTGAAAGGAAGACTCAACCCTTCTGAACTTCGTGACGTGATTTGGAAAAGTAAGTCTATGAAAATAAAGTAGTGAAGCGCAATCGCTGATTATTTTCTGATTTTTGTTTCGTGAAAAAACAGTTCCAAGCCACACGAACAAACACGGAGCCAAAAGGAGGCCAGAAGTACGAGATTAGACAAATGTGTGTACTACCCATCATTCCCATGCTCGCTGAAGCGCAGTGCGTTGCAGCTCTCATAGACACTGGTGTCAGAGTTCCCTCCAGTGTGCATTAGGAAACGCTATGCTTTATTGGGGGCTTGTGGTAACGCCAACCCTGCTGCTGGTGGCGGCATAGACGCTATAGCTCTCACCGCGGTGCTGCGCAGAAGAAAATGAGGCGCGTGCGCACCGTCAGAATATACCGCCCACTACCATGGCATCCCCAGCGAAGCATGCTGCTGTCGCACCACATGTCAAGCGCATCGTTCTGTACAGTAGAGGATTCGAAGAGGAGAAAGGGAAGAGAGCGTAGGAGGGTTAGTGGCTAGTAGTTCGTAAGGAAAAGGAAGAAGGCACCTAATTTCTGTCTGCCTATAGGCGACACAGCGCAGTGCCTTATAGGGGTGGGGGGAAGGAGGGATAAAAAGAATAGAAGGAAATCGATGAAGAAATAGAGAGGCAAGCGACCGAAAATAGGAGATAGGAAAGTGGGGATCCGGTCGAAGCAGTCCAAGGGCGGGGCACCATAATGCGAGAGCTGCACGGCGTCAGGAGACCGCGGAGGGCGAACCAGTCGGCGGGAACTACGCTGGCGCCGGAGATCGCAAGGTCACGACCGTCCAGCTTGAAATTCTGCGAGCGAATCCCGTAGGAGGGTGACGAGGCACAGGCCTGTCTTCGCCTGTCCTTTGTGGGTGGGTGTGAACAACGCGAAGGGCGAAGAGTAGAGAGCGTACAAGTGGAGGGAGACGAGAGGAAGTTCATGAGCAGTGGCACGGCCACTGCATAAAAAACAAGGTGCGTCCTGCTGCATGCCGCTGAAGCGGCGAGATGGGCTTAGTTCACCTCGCACCCGCTCTGGCGCCACCACTCCTTCCAGGAGAAACGCTTTCACACGCACTTCTAAGCAGGACAGTAGGCCGTAAATCACGTCTTTTATAGCTACACGTAAGATGTTCGATTCTGAATCGTTACTAGGAGTACCTATTACACACCCTATTTGAACTGCTTGCCATAGAAGGAAAAACCTTTCGTAAAGTATAGGGCTCGATAGATGCTGCTATTTTGATTAACCACAACTTTAAATGAGTGTTCTATTGCGAAAATAATTGGGATTAGCTTTACCTCTTTCTTGAAGACGGAGCAGTCAGTAATGCAAGCACTGCGGAGAGTGGCCGAAAGTCCTGGACGCCTTGTATTAAAAAATTAGCTTTCCCTCTGTGTCTCTGTTACAGGCAATATGGCAATTCTGCAGCAGGTTGGGTAGGTTAATATATTTGACTCATTTAACAATTCATTTGGGCGTAAATAAAGAGCGTCAGAATAATATACTCAGAAATATTAGGTGCTTTTTTGTGTAGGTTTTTTTTCTTTTGCCTTTGTTTTTTTACTTGTTGCATATTTTAGCACTTGTCATTGTTTCTATTGGGCATAGCATTCCCAACGGCACATGAAACTCACCTTGGTAATCGTCCTCGCGCCCCCTCCGTTCCCCAAAAAAGTTGCTTTTCTGTGGTTCAATTGTAAATCACATAACAATGTACTTATGATTCTGAAAGAATTATAACTGACAAGGCAAACCTGAGAGGGTTCAAATTATTTCAGGAACATCTTAACATTTTAATGAAATTTATTGCAAAAAACGAAGAGCTTATTGACAGACGGGAAACTTTGCTTACTAGAGGTTTATGTGACGACATCGAAATCGCTCTACAGCTGCACTTGCATTGCCATCCCAATTCGCAATGAGAGGACGTAGCAACTTTTTTAAGAATACTTGAAAATACTTCAATACTTAAAAATACTTGAATACTTGAATACTTCAAGATGCTTTGTGGACGTCTTTACCCGAGCAAATTTGTCTCATATATTTTGTTTATCCTAGCACAAATGTGACGCATTTATCAACAAATTTATGTTGAATTGTACACTGAGCGTGGTGTTATTTTGGTGGGTTTTGGGTTTACAGGGGTCAGGCACTTTGTGAGATTTTTATGACTTTTCGCCGGTCCCCTAGGCAAAAAAGCAATTTGTGCATCTCCTTCTTTTATTGTACCGCTTTCCTTTTGCCTAAAATAAACTTTAACTTCAACTTCAATTTTTAAGAGCTCCTCAGTATGACAGGGATCGTCTCTTTCACATATGAAGTGCACTTTAGCGCAGAAAACTTGTGTCTAGCTGCCACACGATCGCACAAAGCAAAGGCCGTGCACAAACGAACCAAACAATAGAACACAGGTTCATAAATCCAGCGGCGACCCCGTGTTCGACTTGCACAGCTGTACACAACAGCTTCGTGGCATCACACCACTAAAAAAAAACACCAGTTTCTAGAAACTTGCGCACAATAAAAACGGTACTCTAGCATAGAAAACTTGTGTACAGCTGCCGACACATGTGGTTACGCGAAGCAGTGGCCGTGCACAAAAAAAAACACACATGACAAAGCACGCGAACGCTCATAAATCCTGCGGCGACCCCACCGCGGTACGCATCGGCGTTTACTTTGCGTACGGGAGCAACTACGTTTTTCCTCTCCATGATGATCCTCGGCCAGAATTAACATTCAGCCAGGTATCCCGATGACGTGAAGATCAGGGTAATTCGTGGTACTGCAAGCTAGCGTCTCTTCTTCGTTCGACTTGCACAGAGGCACACACAGCGGCACAACAGACTCGTTATATCCCACCAATAAAAAAAAACATCGGCACACGCACACACAATAAAAACTGTCTTGAAACACAGGAAGCATGAGGTAAACTGTCCCAAACACGATGGCACACAAAAAAAAGCGCGAGAAAGCAGTAAAATTACACGTACACGCGCAAATCCTCACACACCAACACTAAAACATTAAAACACGAAGTGCCATCCGCTTTGACGGGTAGAGCGTCAGCACCTTCCTCAAAAAAGCGGCCAAAAGTGTCAACTCTGCCCAGACGCACTCGCCCAATGATGCCGACGCAACGCAGCAGGCCGCACCTTGTTTTTTATCTAATGGCCGTGGCAGTGGGGATGGATGCCGCTGAAAGAAAGGAGGGAGGGTACAGATATGGCCCCTGCCATAAGCCGCTTCACATTTAAAACCTAAATGATATACAATGAACACAACTCGGTGGGTTAATTCATAATTTAAATTTTTTTCGAAGCGCACTAAAAGGCGGGTGGACAGAAGAGGCTGTCAATGACTTAATTCAACTTCGAAGTCACCCGTAATAAGGTTCCCGGTTAGCAAAAACACATACAAGCTGTACACATTCCCTAGCTATAGTTCAGTGAGTACTCATAGCAATCGCCAGTATCATCAAGAATACGTTCAATGGCTTTCGAAGATCTGTTGTAAACTTTTGATGCCCACAGGACATTTCGGCAAGTGATAGAGCCGCGATCTTATTTTCGTAGTCATCGCCCCTCTTCAAGAAAATGTCTGATTTACATTACTCATAAACTGTCCTGTTTTTCATGTCGTCTTGCTTGATGTATGCTTTGTTTCATTACGCGCCAATATTATGAAATAAACTTATTATGGAGAGCTCTGGCTTACTTGTCTGGTGCTGAATATCACGGATTCCAACTTCATTGTTTGAAAACCACTGTTAAACCTCGTCGAAGCATTCGAAGGTTGTAGAAAGTATGCAGCGAACACATCGCATGTAAATGTTATGGACACCCCCTTAATGCCTAAGGCGTTCCCATGAAGGAGGAGCATGCAATTTCATTTGAAAAAAATCTAAGTAAATGTGGTTGGGCTTCTGGACGTCTGGGAGCCCTCTGGCTGACCTCTCTAGGCAGGCCCGGTGCACCAGCCACAACTGGTCGTCCGAGCCAGGGGCCCGAAGGGCGGCCTCTCACGAGGAAAAGGAACGGTTAGGGATAAGGTCTACCACCACGGGCTTTGGGCAGCTCTACAAGCAGCGGAAAAGATCAGCTCGGGGTGCCCCGCAGGTGGTGGTTGCGTGCCGCCACCCTTTGTGCCCACCCCGCCGCGTTGGTCTAATGGCTAAGGTACTCGGCTACTGGCCTGCTGATCGCGCGATCAAATCTCAGCGGCGGCAGCTGCATTTCCGATGGAGGCGGAAATGTTGTAGGTCCGTGTGCTCAGATTTGGGCGCACGTTAAAGAACCCCAGGTGGTCGAAATTTTGCGGAGCTTTTCACTATGGCATCTCTCATGATAACATGGTGGTTTCGGAACGGTGAACCCCAGATATCAATCAATCAATCAATCAATCAATCACCCTTTGTGTCCACGCGAGTGATGTGTTCGGTATCCCGGAGCGTGGCGCTCACATCTACTGGTGTTGTAAGAGCGTGTGATGGGTTTTAAATAGTGTCATGTCTTTAAGTAGCTTTCTCGGGATAGGTAAAGCATTCTGCGCGTAGTTTCACTCTCGTAAGAAGAAACCATACATAAGATAAGTTCCCAACCTACGTGCGAAAAAAAAACGCCTCAAAGATATGCGTAGCGTAGCAATTAAACCTTGCTTTTTTTAAATGATATACTATCAAGGTTGAGATCCATAGGCCGGCCAAGTAGTGAAGCTATGGTTTTTCACTTAAAAAAATAAAGAAAGCAAGAAAAAAGAAATAAACGACCTTCGGAGATGAGTTTCTTCATCTGCAATACAAAGTAATTAAATTCTTGTAATTGACTACTTATGTATTATTTCTTGAATGACATCATGATAAAATCATTTTTATTGTTCCAATGACTTGCTACATACCACGCTTGTAATCTGATGTTGGTTGAATGCATCAACATGCCGAAAAAAAATTTCCGTATCCCACGTACAGTGGCAATCGATGATATGCGAAGCATGAATGAGAAATGTTGATATGTCACTTTGAAATCAGCACAACGTAAAGAGGTGGCAATAAATGATGCCGTAGATGACTTCTGTGGCATGATTATCATGATTAGATGTGTCGTTTACCTTCGTCATCTATTCACATCGCGTGATACTGATTTTAGTATATGTGGAGCTAGCGAAACGGTTGTGAGCACGCTGTGAGCACGCTGCGAGCGTGGTATGTTGTCAAGTTCTTACATGACACGCGTGTCAGGATCATCATGTTTGCACCAGTCATATGTTTTGTCATTCATAGACGTCACGTGACACCAAGTTTTGTATATGTGGAGTTAGATATGACCGCGACCAGATCATGAAGGGCCCAATATGCTCCAATGTAGCGTTGACGCGCACGCACACTCGGCACAGCCTGCTACGTTAGCCAAACGCGAGCACTCTATATTCTGACACCAGGCACGACCAGCGTCCATCGGCGAGGTCCAATGACAACCGGCGCGAAATGCGACATGCTGCATTTTGTGCCGATGCCATTGGATAGGATTGGATAAACTTTTATTTGATCCTCCAAAACACAGATCACTGTGTTGCGGGCAGCTCCCACGTGGGGACTCAGATGCCAAGCTCCTCAGCCACCTCGCGGGCTTGGTGGACAGCCCAGAGCTGATCTGCCTAGGACGTGCTGCGGATTGCCGCCTCCAATCTGGCAGAGGTGATGTTCGATAAATGAGCGAATTTGGTGCACCGCCAGAGCATGTGTTCTAATGAAGCTATTTCCTCACAATGTGGACAAAGATTACTTGAGTATAGGTCAGGGTACATGATGTGTAACATTTTCAAAGTAGGGTACATCCGCGTTTGCAAAAGCCTAAATGTAAGTGCTTGAGGCCGGGTTGGATTTTTGTGAGGTGGAGGGAAAATCCTTCTAGACAGGTAGAAATGTTCAGTGAGCTCGTTAAATGTTGTAAGAATTTCCCGGTTATCCCCTTTGCCGATGCCATAGAGTGATATTACTCTATTCCGATGCGTTACCCACACAACACTGCGTCTCCCTCTTTTCGTGACATAGGGACTCCTGACGCGCTGATACGCGCATGCGCCAAAGCAACGCAGCGCGGCACATGCAGAGCTGGCACCTGGCCTGGCAACACCGGCGTGACGCGACGAAATGAACGCCGGTGGGCACGCGCACCGCGTCATGTCGAATTGTATTGGTGCCTTGACGTAGGCATGTAGTCATGTTCTCACATGACACGCATCTCATGATTATAATGTTTGCACAGTCACATACCTTCGTCATCTATTGGCGTCACGTAATACCAAATTTGGCATATGTGAACATAGCGAAATGGCCGCGAGCGCATCATCAGTGTGGCATGTAGTCATGTAGGTACATGACACGCATGTCGCGATTATCATGTTTGGATGTTTCATTTACCTATATCGTCCGTTCGCGTCGCATAATACCGAGTTTGGTATATTGTGAAGCTAGCGAAACGGCTGCGAGCGCATGATGAGCGCAGCATGTAGTCATGTTGTTACATGACACGCATCTAATGTTTATAATGTTTGCACCAGTATTATACTTTCGTCATCCATTCACGTCCCTTAACAGCAAGCTTGGTATAAGTGAAGCAAGCGAAACAGCCGCGACACATTATGAGCGTGGCATGTAGTCATGTTGTTGCATGACACGCACATTATCATTTTTATGTTAGGGTCTGTCTCTTGTGTTCGCCATGTAATCATGCCATACCATACCAGTTTTTCAGCATGCCATGTAAACGAAATCACTGCAACAGCTGCAAGACCATGAAAGGTAAATCATGACATTCATGACATACATGTCATGATTATCGTGTTATTACAAGTCAAATATTTTCTTCATACAGTCATGGTATGCCATATCGAGTTTGATATCAATAACATTATCGAAACGGCCAGGAGAGCTAAAAGTGGTAGGCGGCTAGATAGTTAGATACGCTCAAAGTCGCCGATGTTCGCTAAGGAATGCTTCGCATTTAAAACAAAACACAGAGGCCAAAACAGGTGCATATAGTTTCCCGCAGTGAGAGTATTGAGTGAGAACACACGGCATGAAGAACACCGATTGTGCAGCAGATCGTCGCACGCGCGTTGAGTTGCCTGATCAAGCACGCAGAGAACACACGTATAGTCCTACTAAAGTGTAACCATACGTTTTTTTTTATATATAGGTTTTCCTGTCAGACACTTGGTGTGACGCAGCACGTGCGGAAAAATAGGACGTGAAGAGGCCTGAAAATTTCTAGAGAATGTTGGATGGAGTGGCTTTCTCCATCTTTTCACTACCCCTAGCGCAGGCAATCCATTCTATTTTCCCCTTATTGTTTAAAAGCACGTGAAAAATGTGAGCACTAGCCGCTCGGACCTATCTGCATTTCACGCTTCTCGGCAACCTATTGTTCTCGCACCTTAACACAGTCGTGAACAAGCAAAATAAAGTGAGATGTGTTGCTCGTGCACGATAGTCGCGTTAGACAAGTAAAGAACGGATAGGCAGCTGCTTGGCAAAGCAATGCAGGAGACAAATCATCTCTGAGACTTCGCGTATATGTTCCAATGGAGAGCATGTGCACTATAAACGTCACGGGAATCGCTCTCGGCTTCACAGACGTGGGCAATACGAGAAACGCCAAGAAAGAATATTGCGCTAGTTTTTTTAGGCGCGAAGCTCCTTAAAGCAGCGCCCGTTCATCCCTCGTCGTAGTACGTAACATGTCTTACGCTTTGACCTGCATGGTGATGCCGGTGGGAGATTTCACCTGTTTGTTGCTGAACAATAAAAAATTCGCAGCGTGCGCGTTACCTGAAAGCCGAATTCTCTTGTCTCTCATTCCCTATTAGCAGCCATTAGCATGTACATTGATCACGATCTGACAAGAAAGGGTTGCTACGTCCTACTCACTGGGCGTAACCTCCTTGGTTTTAGAGAGGTTTAGCGAGCGTTGGGCCGCAGTGACATGAATACCATGAACTGATGTGGTTAAAGGAGGGAAGTAGGCACAAAGCGCAAGCCGGTTGAAAGTGTGAGTGTGCCACCTCTCGTTCAATTCTTGGAAATTCCGCTGGATGGTGGTGTTTCTATAAGCGGAATATACGACGAAAAGTTGCGAGATGGTGGCACATGGAGTGTTGACTAGATGGACGAACGAACACACACAGAGATGCATGGACGGACGCACGGATGACTGCACAGACGGACGGACGCGTGGACGGACACAGGGGCGGATGAATGGACGAACGCAGGGACGGACACACGAATGGACGTGCGGGCGCAAAAACAGATGTACGCACGAACGGGCGGATGGACGCATGAACGGTGACAAAGACAGACGCATGGACGGACGGAAGCAAGAACGAATGGATGGACGGATGCTTCGCCCCACTTTCCATTCACCCCGTGGATTTGCTGCCATTTTTTTGTATTTTTGAAAGCCAGTGAGGGGCTTTTCAAGTCGATTTTCGCGAAGTCGTGTGGGCACAAAATGAGTGATAGTTTTAACGCAAATGTCACGCGTCCCCTAGATGTAGGTTATCCTCTCATTGCGCCCAGCCGCGGTTGTATATATAGTGACTAAGGTAATCGGCTGCTGAACAATAGGTCGTGAGATGGAATCCCGGCTGCAGCGGCAGCACTTTTGAAGGAGGCGAAAATACTGTAGGCACTTGTGCTCAGATTCGGGCGCACGTTTAAGAACCCCAGGCAGTAGGAATTTCGGAGCCATCAGCTATGCGGCGGTTCTTATAATTTTGTGGTGGTTTGGCAACTGTAAACCCCACAGACTAATCAATCAATATCCTCTTGTTGCAGCGGCCACTGTCACTGAACGTTGAAAAAAGTCTGTTACGTTTCGTCCGAGCATGGTTGCAGAAAACGAAGGGGAGAAGCCTGTCAGAAATACTGTACATTTATTGTGTATCTCAAAGGCTATAGAAAATAGGTACGGCGTTAATGTTCCTTTTATGGTGGTCAGTAAGCTGGATGAGATCGGCGGCACTGTGCAGAGAAATAATTGCTGCGTGAAGTACAGGAAGCGGAGCGATATATTTTTGGCAAAACACGCCAACCAATTCCTTTATTACCATACAGTTGTTATGCACAAGGTTCATATGAATGGCTTCTGCTGCGACTTAGGACACTGTATTCATTTGTTTAATTTGGTATGATTATGACATAATAGGTAGCTAACCGAATGACGCCTTTTTATCTTGCTTTGCATTGCCAAAAGTACAAGTGCACGTGACTAAATTAGATGATTACGAAAGCTTGTAAGAGCAAAGGAATGACAGAACGCGTCTAATCATTGAGGCCTGTTATATCGATACCAGTGGTAGCGCATCAATAAGCCATTGATTTATTTGCAGAGAGGAGCAACCAAATGCCTTAACAGCTATCTTTCACGTACCCACCCCCCACCCCATGTGCCTGGGTGATGGGTTCGTCTATTGCACAGGTGTGCGCAGATAACTTTTAGCCTTTTCCTTTATTTCCGCCTTTGTGCGCATCTTTGGTGTGTCGATGTTTATGGTGTCCAGACGTCTTTCGTGTGCTCGTGTTTGCCCTCTCCTTCTGTTTGAATGAAGCTTTTCTACATCAGAGGTTCACTGGTCAGGTTTTCCAAAAGACAATACGAGCAAGTGAAACAACAAAAAGTTAAAAGTGGGCAGCCAAGATGTACAATGTCAGGACTCAAGACAAAGCCCAGTGAGGCAAAAGAAGTGGCGTCAACCAAGTTTAGGTTAGGGCATTCATGGATGGAGAAGCATCGATCTACAGCAAAACGATGCAGATGAGGGAAGCCGGAAATTAAGCAAGTTGGCCGCACGTGTGGACGCAAAAAAATAGGGGTAACGCCTGTATGGTCTGTGCCTTAGTTAGACCTAATTGCATTATCGTTGACATTCACTGTTGGATGAACCATCTTTCCGGATGCTACCTTTATCAGGGTGCACTGTTGGAAATAAAAAAGCTTTTACAGCAGAAACATTGTGCTATGGACTGCTAATTGTCCGAACCTTTTCTCTATGAACCAGGGACTTTCCTTATTGTTCTTTCATCTCAGCAAAAAAAGAAAGGGCGGCCATTTCTTATTATGTCAACGTTGCAGTGATGCCTACTGAGGTAATGTTTCACTTGCACAAGCTCGGTAAAGTTTCGGGAGAGAGTATTTACGAAACAAGAGAAGTCATTATGCATGCGTACGAACGAAAGTCGCACATGAAAAAAAAACCGACACTTTGGAGAATAAAAGTGGACGTAATGAACGAATAGAAAATCGTCTTTGTAGTTGTTCTAATTACTCCGTCTGTTCGGCTTGGAACTACGGCCGTGGAGCTGTCGGCCCTAATGGAGAAACTGAAGACGCGAGAGCGTTGTCAAGGATGAGGCGCTGCGCGGCTGTCCAAAAAGCTACGTTACGGCTTGTGTTTGGTGGACGTAGGAGAAAAGAGAAACGAAGAAGAAGAGGAACAATCCCGACACGTGGCAGAATACGCGGAGAAGGAACTTGTATCAAATTACAGCGACAGTGAATGATGTGTTCGTGGGTGTTGAGAGGAGTTCCATCCGTGTCTAAGAAGGCGCCGCTAAAAGCGCGCTGTCGCAACAGCTCTGGAGAACTCGACTGCTTAGGTAAAACACATCCGAGGAGTTGTGAAATGCAGACGGTTTGGCGTTAGCTCTTCTTTGTTTCGCCATGTTCGCAGCACAAGGAAAATGAAACCAGAAACGCGAAGGCCAACGTACCCAGGCGAGAAGAAAAATGTGTCCAAAAAGGCGAAAAAACATCAATCGTGTGCTGCTTTCTTGGTGTACCTTGTCTTGATGGCAGGTGTTGAGTCTGCACGTGTCTGCAGAGTAAAAAGCCTGTCAGCTAAACAACGAGCCGACGAAACCTCCCAGACAGTAGAGACAACGTCAAGAGGCCTTTAGCGGTGGTTTTGTTTACTAGGGATATTCACACCTTATAAAAACTGTGCTGTGCGAGCTACCCTTTTTGCCTAAAATAAAGCTTACTGCACACTTTCCTATTGTCCTTCTTACACTGCACTACATCCGCTGACCTGTGGGCTGAGAAAAAAAAATTGCCGTCTTTCAGCGTGGTTAAACCAAGTTTGTAGCAGCGACAACACCAACTACCACGGAAACCGTGCCTCGGGTATATAACGCGCATCGGCGCCGTCTGGCGGGAAACAGAGACACGCTGTAAACGTTTCTCTGTAGCCTCCGTGGAGATCTAGTCTGAGGATTTGCGAATTCAAAGCACCCTCACCCGCTGGCTGATGGATCTCGCTAACCAATGAAGAGTACGCAAAATAGGGGAAGATCCGCGCAAATCCTCTTGTTTGCGGAAACACGAGTAAGAGAAAATTATGAAATTGATATTGGCTGAACGTCGAGGTCAAACGTACACACAAATGTGCTTTTTTTAATTGTTTAGCATTTATCAGTCATATAATTCTGAAAATATGTTTCATTTGCCATACATATTTTGTTTTGGCAGTCAATAGAGCCAAGGAATCAAATCACACACTTGAGTGAAATACGTTGTGGCTGCGGGCGGCAACATGCATATTCAGGGCAAATTTCGTTCAAGCGAAAACAAAAACACAGCCAATCAGGATAAAATGCCGTCGTTCTAGATATTTTATTCGTGTCTTGAGATGAGCCGCCTTCATCTAGGTGCTCTCGATTGTGATCCTTTTTTTAAATTTGGGTAGACTGATACTATATATTATGGAAAGGTAAAAGTTTTGACAAAAATTTTTTGGTCGGTCATAACCTGAACACCGGAAAAAATCTCCTCGCGTACGTCATCACACCATTTGCTCCGAACCCGTGTGGCCTGTATACCGTGGGAAGCTGTATGCGGGAATGTGCCACAAGTGATTGACAGCTTGCTTCTACCCAAGAATGGCCATGGTCGTAACGAGGTCGACATTTACAAAGATCCGTTGTTTACTTTTCGTGAAATTGTTTCGCAGTAGCGTCTGCCCAGAAAAATATTTCCAGCCCCCCACCCCGATTTGACCAAGCCTCAGGCGAGTACATTCGGACTACTTCAAACCTGACCTGGTTTGACCCCGATCATTCGCAGTCATGCCCCAAATATGGCCGCGACTCATGTTCTTTTAATCACGTGTTCTGGCTGTGCCCAGTCCTTAACGCCTTACTTCCCATCTCGAATGAGCAATGGGATGCATTTATAAAGAGCAGCAGCCTTCATACACAATTCCAGGCCCTCCAGAGGGCCAACGACATCGCGAAGGAACTTTGACCTCCGGTCCCATCGTGGGTGGAGTTGCCGACATGATATGGCGGGAGGCTTATAGCTCCCCCAAATATCTGTCCCTCAGGACTTAAATTAAGCTTTTGTCATGTCATACATAAGTAAATGAAATGCGAGAGTTAAAAAAACCGAGATCGCCAGCGTTCACCCGACGAATGCGAAGAATAAATATCAGAATCTCTGCTAGAACGTAACAATTCTGCGTCGCAGTCAATTGTTCTACCACAGAACCACGCCATGTCTCAAAACAGCTTTTGCAAATGCACGTACCCTACGCAGGCATAATGCTGGTCAAGCGTCAGTTGCAGTAGTGACGATGTAGTCTTATAAACAATACATATGTATTTCTGTGACACAAGCTTCATGCTGCGTTAACGTTGATTGTATGCTTAAACGCCATCCTCCGTACTTCGTCTATTTAGCATTAGCCAGACGTACTATCATTTAAGCACAAGTGCTGCATATCAGCTCCCCACTTATTTCATTATTATTTCTTTAAAGACCCCACTTCGGGGTGTTACATCAGGGGTACGAATTACCCATAGTTCCATAGACATCGCCACGCAGCGGCTAACAGCAGGACATATAGAACTATTCCTACTGTTCAGCATGTCTCTGCGTAGAACATTTGTGCATACCTTTAGCATCATTTTCCTGTTTCGCTCAATGAGAAAAATTACAGACCGCAGTAAATTTCAGTCCGCATGCATTGCACAGCAACAACTTTATTGACACTGGAACGTGACAAATATTCTTAATATCCTTTAATTCTGAAATCTCAACAGCCCAGTTCGCAACTGAGCAATCACACAGGAGCATACAGCGGGTTTGTGAGATTCTCTATTTGGCGTGTGTAGCTCCAGGGTAATGATATACGTCGCGTTGATCATCCTTGCTCACGCCGATGCTTTACTGAAAGACTATTGCGCTGCTCACCAATGGCTTGGCTATCGTCGAGAAAGTATCCCCTAAAAGTTCTTCTACACGCCTTACTTAAGAATTACTCCACACGCCTGTACACATATTTTCGTTTGTTTTGCGCCAGAGAAGGGAGAGTAGCAAAGCTTGAACGAAGTCGTGCAAGTTTGGGCCAAAACAGAGCTGCTGGCTACATAGCTCATCCTTACTAGGCTTTTACCATCTGCCCTGTCTCTTTCGCACCACTTCCTATACAATACTATATATACCATACTCACTTATATACTATAGATAGCTATGCTTGCTCGCCTTTTTTCCCTTTTTTAGTATTTGCTTTATATCTAGCTGTTACATTCTTTGCTCCTGTTTCTACATTTCCCTTTCCTCTTTTCTCTCTATATTTCTTCTTTCCTGCTTCTTATTTTTTTTTATGTGTTTTCTCTCTCTCTCTCTCTCTCTGTAGTAGTCACTCTCTCAACTTCCATCTCCCTCAGTTTTTCCTCTCTTCTTTAATATCCATCACTCTCTTTCCATCTTTTTACTGGCGACACACGCATATCTCGAGCATAACAGCTCGGCACTAGAACTCCGACATATGTATCAGCGCCCCTTCTATCACACTAACAAAGAGATCAACTATCTGTGCAACGGAGTTCTACGCTTCTATCACAAAGCACTGCGTGTGAAATGGGGAAGTCACCTTCCTACACTCCATCTTCTGCGTATTTCTAGAAGCCTATGTAGCGTACAACAAAAATGCACGCAGATGTCATCAGTCAAACTAGTCCTGTTTCCCCTGTATCATCCGTGTTGCTTGCATGCTGCCACGACTTCACTAACGTTTTTTCGTCACGTATATGGCGTTGTAAATATGTACTATTGATCGCAAAAAAAACGGGAAGAAAACATTTGGTTGCTGAGCATCGAACCTAAGTCATCTCGCTCCGCAGCACAAAACCACTAAACTACAGAGAGTAGGTTGTCCAGCTTGCAAAGAGTGAGCTATTTTTATACGCCATACACGGTTGACTGCCCTCAGATCTGAGTAACTTTGTCGCGTTTTCATATTCAGTAGCCAGATCACAGTTTTTTTTTCGCCCTACCGCACTTCACGAGTGCTTCTGAATGAACATAGCGGGACCGTGCTGTGCACTCTCAAGCCTATGACTGTATGACAAGCATAACTGACTAGTCATAACATAAAAATCATGACGTGTATGTCATGAATGTCATAATTTACATTTCATGGTCTTTCTACTCTCACGGTGATTTCGTTCACATGACATATTGCAAACTTGGTGTTGTATGACGCGACTGTATGGCGAACATAGGTGACAGACCCTAACGTGAGAATTATGACATGCATGTCATGTAAGTCATGACGCATGACTAAACGGCCCACTTATGGTGCGCTCGCGGCCGTTTCGCTAGCCTTACGTATACTGAATTTTGTATTACGAGACGTGAATGCATGACCAAGGTATATGACTATTGCAAACGTGATACCCATGAAATGCATGTCGTGTAAGAACATGGCTACATGCCACGACCATGATGAGTTCACCACCGTTTCCCTAGTTTCACACATGCCAAAGTTGGTATTACGGGACTTTAATGCAGGACGGTGGTATATAACGGGTGCAAACATGACAATCATCAGATGCGTGTCATGTAAGAACATGAATACATGCCTTTTTCATGCACTCGCAGCCGTTTCGTTAGCTTCACGTATACCAAATTTGTTATTACGTTACGCGAACGGACAACTAAGGTATACAACTGCTGCAAACATTACAATCACGAGACGCGTGTCATGTGAGAACATGACTGCATGCCACGCTCATGATGCACTCGCAGCCGATTCGCTAGCTTCACATATGGCAAATTTGATATTACGTGACGCAAACGAACGACGAGCGTAGATTACACGTCCAAACATGATCACCATGACATACGTGTCACGTAAAATGACTACATTGTACGCTCATAGTGCGCTTGCGGTCGTTTCGCTAGCTTAACATATACAAAATTTCGTGTTGCGTGACGTGCATGGATCACGAAGCTATAGAACTGGTGCTAACTTAACAACCATCAGTTGCGTGTCATGTAAGAACATGAATGCATGCCTTGCTCATGCACTCGCG
Organism: Rhipicephalus microplus; assembly: GCF_013339725.1. Taxonomy (NCBI): domain Eukaryota; kingdom Metazoa; phylum Arthropoda; class Arachnida; order Ixodida; family Ixodidae; genus Rhipicephalus; species Rhipicephalus microplus. The sequence continues at coordinate 29,897 of NW_023607651.1, forward strand.
GCCGTTTCGCTAGCTTCGCATATAACAAATTTTGTATCACGTGACGTGTATAGACGACGAAGGTAAATGACACGGCCAAACTTGATAATGACGATATGTGTGTCATTAAAACCTGACTTCATGCTACGCTCATAGTGGGCTCGTGACATGTTCGCTAGCTCCTAATATATCAAGTTTGGTATTACGTGACGTGAATAGACGACGAAGGTAAATGACACGTTCAATAATGAAAATCGTGACATACATGTCTTAAAAACATGACTACATGCTACGCTCATAGTGGCCTAAGTTTCGTTTCGCTAGCTCCACATATACCAAATTTGGTATCACTTGATGTGACTAGACAACCAAGGTAACTAACACGTCCAAAGATGATAATATAGACAGGGAAGTTATGTACGGCATGATTTACATCAGCCCCGTAACGCTGTACTGATTTCAAAGCGACATATTAACCTTCTTCATTTGTGATTCGCATATCATCGATTCCCTCTTTATGTGGTATCTGCCATTTTTTCTCTATCTCTTTCCTTTCTATTATTCCCTCTTTCGCCATCCCCAAGCGTAGAATAGCCAACCGAACCGGCGTTTTCTTAACCTTCCTGCATTACTTTTTTCTCCATTTCTTTCTGTCTATATTTTTCGCTCTTGTGCCGGAACGATGCACAATAAAGGCTCAACTGCTTCTCTGAAGACATCTTCGTTCTATACCGACCATTTAGTGCTACACTGGTGCTTGCTAGAGGAATTATCAGCGTCTTTGTTTTGTTTTTGTTTTTGCCTGTGAATGTATGCTAACACACACAGTGTTCACGTTCTTTAAGTTCTATATAGCCTATATGCCACCGACATTGAGGTAATCCCACCTCACCCCCCTGGTCCACTAGAAATCACAAGTGAACACGCGAACGGTAAACGCCTAATAGGGGCCCACGCCTTCCAGCTCCTTTTGTTAATGATCAAAAGAGAGGCATGACTGAGAGTGCGGCCGGCTTCCTGTGATGACCATTTTGCAAGAAACCGGGCAAAACATGACCGTAACCGCTCTACTGTTAAATATCTTCAATATTACGTCCTCCATCAGTCATTCATTCGATCTATATGCTATTCTGAAAACGGGCTTTGGCTTTCGACTGGGGGGCACAACGCCGTGGTTTAGATGTTCAACCGTTTGCGGCAGAATACCATGACACCCGTATGCAATGACGCTTTCGTGCTTGGATGCAGCGGCGCTATCAAACTCATCAATGGAAAAAGATTGGTTCGCCAGCCCACCTACGGTGGCGTTTACCACAAAACCAATGTTGGCTCGGTACATTAGGCTCCATGAATCAATCATCCATTGTGCGCGCTATTATGAAACACGTACTCCATCGCGATAAAAAAGGAGCAGAGATGAATGTCTGCACTAAAGACTCGCAATTGCAGCCTCGACGCGCGAGTGCGCTTCGATAAGCACGAGTGCAGTCAATGAGGGAAGCAAAAGTGGCGCCTGACTGATCTCGAAATAGAGCGTGAGGTTGATAGATGGCGCGGACGATCAGTTCTCTCTCTCTCTTTCTTCTTTTGTAATAGAACTTGTTGAAATAGAAAATGAAGGAACATGTTTCCACCAACAGAGCACCCATTCTATACAGAGTTGCTTTTATGATTAGGACAAACGACAATTGTGACGTGAAAACGTCATTGCAATGCAACACGTACAAGAACAACTGACGACTAATTTCGGAGGATTTAAAAGAATATCGTTGCTTGTGAAAAGTAATGGAACGTAATGCCACGTATCTTAAACAACGAAAGTAACCACGTGGTCCAGCATACAATGACTGCAATAGCGAACAGAAGAAAAAAAAGTTGACTAGACTTACCTAAATTGTAAAGCATGGAGAATACCAATCGACAGGGTTAAATTATCTACACAAACAAAGACGTTAATCAGCAGCATATGTCAGAATTGCATCACCACTATTACTTCATGTAGAAGGGTGCAGACGTTGATGGTAATCAAGCAAAAAGTAAAAATGATAATCAGGTATATGCTGTAGGCGTTTACACAACTCAGACCACTTAGTTACTGCTATAACACAATCTAATGCTTTGAAGTTATAGCGATAAAATACAATGTGCATATCTAGGAAACAGATATATTCGACAGACACCCAACTTTGTCAGTGCAGTTGTAAACAAGTGTTGCTGTGCCAAGGTATAATGAAATGTACATTAACACAGACGGTGCCGCCGTGACCAAAAGTATGCAAACCTTGACCATCCGTATACCTTATGTTGAGCCACCTGCTGTCGGGAGCATTTCTTGGAAGAATTCCGTTGGGGTAATCATGCTCTCGACGACTATTCCGTCAAAGCAATGCTCCAAACAGCTGACGGTTCACCCGCCACGGTGATAAAACGGTTATGAAGCTTGAATGCTGACGCGATGTTCACAGGATCGAATCCCGGCCGTGGTGGCCGCATTTTCGGTGAAGGCCAAATCGCTTGGGACCTGTGTACTTGGATTTAGCTGCACGTCAAATAAACCCAGGTGATCTATATTACCGGAGCGCTCCATTAAAGCCTCTTTCTTGATCAAGTGGTAGCCCCGCCGCGGTTCTCCAGTGGCTAAGGTACTCGGCTGCTGACCCGCAGGTCGCCGGATGGAATCCCGACTGCGGCGGCTGCATTTCCGATGTAGGCGGAAATGCTGTAGGCCCGTGTGCTCTGATTTGGGTGCACGTTAAAGAACCCCAGGTGGTCGAAATTTCCGGAGCCCTCCACTACGGCGTCTCTCATAATCATATGGTGGTTTTGGGACGTTAAACCCCACATATCAATCAATCAGCGTTACTCTCCCCCGTTATTTCCGCCTTTGCGGCACAGTTTGTGACGTCAGCGGTTTGTACGTGGAACACCTGGATGAAACCAACTTATGACTAGTTGACATATGAGCAATATTATTTGTTATGTCAGCGTAAATTGAGGACGACGCAGCGAGCAATGGAAAGAAAAATGGTAGGTGTAACCTTAAAAGACAAGAAGAGAGCAGAGTGGATTATGGAACAAACGGGGGTTAAGGATATCATAGCTGAAATCAAGAAGAAGAAATGGACATGGGCCGGGCATGTAGCGCGTAGACAGGATAACTGCTGGTCGTTAAGGGTAACTGACTGGATTCCCAGAGAAGGCAAGCGGGTTAGGGGGAGACAGAAGGTTAGGTGGGCATAGGAGATTAAGAAGTTTGCGGGTATAAATTGGCAGCAGCAAGCACAGGACGGGGTTAACTGGCGAAACATGGGAGAGGCCTTTGTCCTGCAGTGGACGTAGTCAGGCTGATGATATGATGATGATGATCATGATTTGTTTTGTAACTTATTTACTTACTGAAAGATACCGTAGAGGCTCGAAGCCATTAGGAAGTTTTAGAATACCGTTTGTAAGCGCTGTGGGCGTTGCGGGCGTAGCGGGTGCCATATGAGTTTTAGAATAGCGTTTGCCCGGCCGCGAACCACAACGCATGATCGCAGCGACACCGTAGCCTCGAAACCAGCGCTTGCGAGCCACATGTGGGCCGCCATCACCGCACGCAATTTCAGATTTTCTGCGTGCGCTCCGCGAACGCGAACGCCAACTCGCGTACAACGCATGCGCAGTGGCAGCGACCGCACCGCAAGGCCTCGCGGTGCGCTATTCTAAAGCTTTCTATTGAGTAAAAGGGTTACACTGCCTTCTCTGCTTATCACCTACTTTGCTTTGTCATGCATTAGCGTGGTCAATCTGAATTGTCTTGCATGACTTTCGTGCGAGATAAACTAATTTGATATTTCATTTCGTTCTTTGCGGTTGGGTCTGTGGAGGCGGAGATAGCAGCTTGCAGTTGAAAGCCACAAAATTTGACTGCTAAACGCTCATTTCTCATCTTCCACGAGTTTCAAAAAGGAATAAATAAGCGACGAGAAAGAGAAGGCTTGCAGGGAGGGTTGTGAAGGTGATAAGGAAACTACTGTCTCGTTTTTGAAGTCAGTGTGAATTAAAGGCCCCTTACCAGCAGACGGTTTGTGGCTAGATGCCGTAGACGGCCATTTAACATCACGCTTCGTGCTCCGCTTTATATTCCTGACGGGTGCATCTGATTGCTTGCTCTTCACGTGCTGGTAATGTACTCGTAGCACTATGGCTACAGGAGCTGTCGTAACGACCACATGTGTAAAGCACAGGTGTCACAGTGAACGCGAGCCCTGACCATTTGAACGATTGGTAGAAATACGTTTTCCGATTACTCTACAGCACTGCGTAACTTTAATAAAAGAAGCAAGAGGCAATATGCGTCATCTAGAAAGTTAGAAAATAAAACGTCAGGGCTGCCTCTCCCATCGAGAAAATGGAGCCAAGAAAAACGTATTGTGCTTCTGCCTGTCCTGTTTCCTTCCTACCTTCCTTACTCCTTTACTTTCTTTCTTTCTTTCTTTCTATTGCATTGCAAATTCTTACGTCTTAACAGTTTAAATACTGCAAATGAGGTGCTTGGGCGCTTTTTCACTCTCGCCACATGTCGTCACTCGTTTTTCACACTCAAAGTACTAAATTGATCAAGAGAGGGAGCTATATGTCTCTTAAGTTACAATACGTAATAACTGGCCGCTATAAGAGAAGTTAATACTAATTTTCGTCAAGAAAAGGTGCAACTGCATCAGAAATAAATATTTTCTTTTTTTCACCACCGTGGGCGCCGAGCAGGCTGCATGTCTCGAACGCCAGCACTTTCTAGCCCATGAACGCCCAAGCCGCCGATGGGCTGACTAGTCTGTTCAAGCCGTGCAGAAAGAAATCACAGCGTATTCACGGAGTGAATAATGTTCACTGGCCGGGCCGAGGCTTCGGAGGGTTTTATCGGTAAACCGTGAATCGTCCGTCCACTAGCCACGTCCCGCTGTCTGCCTGTCTGGCTGTCGGTCTGTCTGTCCGTACATCAGCCTGTCTGTCTGTCTGTCTGTCTGTCTGTCTGTCTGTCTGTCTGTCTGTCTGTCTGTCTATCTGTCTGTCTGTCTGCCTGTCTGTCTGGCTGGCTGGCTGGCTGGCTGGCTGGCTGGCTGTCCGTCCATCAGTCCGTCCGTCCGCCCGTCTGTCTGTCTGTTTGTCCATCCGTCCGTCCATCTGTCCGTATCTGCATATGTCTGTCCAACGTCTATTCGTTCATGTAGGGAACACTCTGAGTACCGACATATTGCATCTTATCATCATACATTCATCATATACAGGTACCGCCATCCAACATACATTCCAAGAACTAAACGAGCCTACAACTACTACTACATACATCGAGAACGCAGGACCCACGGCTTAAAGAGCTTTGCCTCTAAACAATGTAGAGGAGAGCGTCAACGGAAAATTATGAAGCAGAGACATATGCAACAAAACCGGACCATGCTGCAAATTGAGCCAGCGGGCGCTAACGCTTACACTGGCGACGGCTTTGACGCTGGTACTTATTGCAGCGTTACGCAGGAGAGAAACCTGGAGAGGCACAAAGCATGCAATGATGAGCTGCCTTATAAATGCAAAGCATTTTTTAGTGAACTTCAGCGATTTCGAGTGTATCTATCAATCTATCCAACTATCTCTATCTATCTATCTATCTATCTATCTATCTATCTATCTATCTATCTATCTATCTATCTATCTATCTATCTATCTATCTATCCATCTATCCGCCTACGACTTTTAGCTCTACAGGCCTCTTCTGTAACGGCATCTATACCAAAATTGGTATGGCATAACATTAGTTTATGAAGAACATACTTGACTAGTCATGTCATGAAAATTGCGGCATGTATGTCATGCATGTCATGACATAAATTTCAAGGTCCTGCAGCTCTCGCTATGGCTTCGTTCACATGGCACGTTGCGAAACGGGTATGGTATGACATGATTGCATGGCGAACACAAGTGACAGACGCTAACATGAAAATCATGACATGCGTGTCATGTAACAACACGACCACATGCCACGCTCATGATGCACTGGCGGCCATTTCGCTTAAATCAATTATACCAAATTCGGTATTACAGGACGTGAATGGGTGACGAAGGTATGATACTGGTGCGAACATAAACATGAGATGCGTGTTAGGTAACAACATGATGACATTCTACGCTCATGATGCACTCGCGGCCGTTTCGCTAGCTTCACATGTACAAACTCGGTATTTCGCGACACGAATGGATTACATACGTAAATGACACATTCATATATAAAGACGACAAGCACGTCATGTAAAAACATGACTACATGCCACACTTATGATGCACTCACGGCCATCTCGCCAGCTTTGCATATGCCAAATTTGGTATTACGTGACGTCAATGGATGACGAAGGTGTGTGACTGTTGCAAACATGATAATCTTGAGATGCGTGTCATGTGAGAACATGACTACATGGCAGAGCCAAGGCGCCAATACATTTCGACGTAACGCAGTGCGCGTGCTCACCGGCGCTCATTTCATCGCGTCACGCCGGTGTTGCGATGCCAGGCACCGGTTTTGCCATATACTCGCAGGCGTGCGTCGCGCTGCGTTGCTGTCACGCATGCGCGTTTTAGCGCGTCTGGTGTCCCTCCGTCACGAAAAGAGGAAGACGCAGGGTTGTCTAGGTAACGCATCGGCACAAATTTCGCGCCGGTTGCCGTCAAGTCACGCCTACCAACGCTGGTCGCGCCTGGCGTCGGACTATAGAGTGCTCGCGCTTTGCTAACGTAGCGTCGACGCTGGGCCCAGCGTGTGCACGCGTCAACGCTACATTGAAGTATATTGGGCCCTTTTTGATGTGCTCACGGCCATTTGGCTAACTCCACATTTACCGAAATTAGTCTTACGTGACGTCGTGACGAAATATATGACTGGTGCAAACATGATAATCCTGATACGCATGTCACGTAATAACATGACAACATACCCCGCTCATAGTGTGCTCGCGGCCGTTTCGCCAGATCCACATACACTAAATTTGGTATCACGTGACGTGAATAGATTACGAAGGCAGACGACACATCAAAACATGATAATCATGACAGGGAAGTCATGTACGGCATCATTTCCCTCCAGCTCGTAACGTCGTGCTGATTTTAATGTGACATATCAAACTTTATTATTCGTGCTTCGCATATCCTCGATTCCCACTGTACGTAGGATCTGACAATTTTTTCAACTGAAATATGTCAATTGTTGCTAATTGTTGGGCAATGAGAGACAGATGACTCCGATTGCACACAGAGACCCGCAGTCCACTATTGATTAGCACGCACACTGCAATTTTTTTACGGGCGAAGCCTCTTAAAGCGGCACCCGTTCATCTCTCATAGTAGTCGTAGTCGTAGTCGTAGTGTGTAACCAGTCTTACGTTCTGACCTGCAAAGTGGTGCCAATGGGAGATTTCTCCTGTGCGTTGTTTAACAATAAAAAAATTCACAGCGTGCGCGTTAACTAGAAGCCGAATTCTACTGTATCTCATTCCCCATTAGCAGCATTTGGCATGTACATTGAGCACTATCTCACAAGAAAGGGTGACTACGTTATACTCGCTGGGTGTAACCTCCTATGTTTTTAGGAAGCTTTAGCGAGCGTTGAGCGGCAGTGCCATGAATACAGTGAACTAGTGTATACCAAGAACTTGAGGTGGTTAAAGGTGGGAAGTAGACACGAAGCGCAAACCGTAAGAAAGTGTGCGTGTGCCACCTCTCGTTTAGTCCTTGAAATGTCCGCTGGATGGCGGGGCTCATATATGGGGAATATATGATGAAAAGATGCGAGATGGTGGTACTTGGAGTGTTGAATAGGTGGACGAATGGACACACAGACAGATGCTTGGATGGATACATGAATGTCTGCACGGACGGATGGACGCATGGACGGACACAGGGTTCGATGCATAGACGAACGCGGGTACGGATGCACAGATGGACGTGCGGATGCACGAACAGACGCACGCGCGGACAGAAGCAAGAACGAATGTATGGACGAATGCTTCGCCCCACTCTCCTTCATTCACTCCGTGGATATGCTGCCAATTTTTTTAAATATAGAAGCTCGCTAGCAGACGCTGCCTGCATCGGCGTTGCAAGGCGAAAGATGGAGGGGGGGGGGGGGAGCGTAGAAGTTAAGAGAAGAGGACGTGCCTTGCAAGGGGGGTTGTATAATGCCAAGGAGATTTTAAAAAATGGTGAATCGCTTGAGGCATACACAACGAGAGCAACATGCGTAAGCAAGGTCACGCGCGCATGACGTGGCCCAGCCTACTTGTGCACGTATGCCACCGATGTTGTGTTGTTTCGGCGTTTTCTGTTGTGTATTGCCCGTTTCTTTGGGATGGATCAATCAGTGCATGTACTTTGGGAGGGGCTGGAAAGGATCATGTATTGTGACCGGATTACACCACATCGCTCCACCGAAACTGTGTTCACAGACGACGCACCAAACCCAAGTTAAGCGTTGTCAGGGTTGGCGAAGGCACGATGCAAAAACGGCGAGAAGACGAGCGCTAGCAATGTGGGGTAGTAGTAGTAGTAGTATTAGTAGTAGTAGTAGTGGTAGTAGTAGTAGTAGTAGTAGTAGTAGTAGTAGTAGTAGAAGCAATGGTAGTATGTGTGTTTTTACGTAAACAAAACCACGATATGATTTTGAGAGATGCCGTTGTGGAGGTCTCTACTAATTTTGACAATCTGGTGTTCTTTACCGTGCGCTGAAATTACGCAGTACACGGGCATCTACTGCGTTGCGTTAATATAGATGTGACCGCCGAGGCAACAATCGGCATTACGGTCAGCAGCAGAACACCCTCTAGCGACTGGTACACCAAAGTGGACGCGAAACGAGGGCTGATTAGTGAATAGCATCGCGAGGCTATTCAAAACATAAATAGAAATACTACCAAGTTGAGATTCCGTTTGAGCTTTTTTATTCTTTTTTTTCAGCTTTTCATTCATTACACTGATTCTCAAAGAGCAGTCCAAAGACACAGGGAAAACAAAGGCAGAGACAAAGAGCACTGTCTTTATTTTCCCATTGCCTTTGCGCTTCCCTTTTAAAGTGATATGAGGCAGCTAGGTTAAACCAAAGTACTCTTCATTCATATTACACAACAGAACACACAAATTGCACAAGACAAGTAGAGTAAATGTCCCGTGGAACGCTCTTAATGAGGTACCACATAAAATGCAGAATATAATCAGGAAGTGGGACATTTTTCGTCCGTTTTTCTACTTATAGCGTGCATACAACCAGGTTCCGATGAAGAGCGTCTATGCTAAGTGAAGTTGGCCCACCAATGTCAACATGAAGGAGCGACGTAAAAACAGGACCATTTCTTGCTGTACGGCACTCCCTAAATCTTGGGGAAGGCAGAAGGCGAGAAGGGCAAGTGACACTTTTAAAAATTGAGCGTTTTCAGTGTCATGTCAATTTGCAAATATCAACAAGAATAACCCAGAAGGGCCCAAGTACTGCACCATTACGCTTGTCAGTTCGAAATGCCCAAACTTGGTGAGGAGCCCTTTAAGGTGTTCACTGATAGAAGAGAAATTGGTCCTATGTGATTAGACCTAGCATCTCTCTCTTCTGCGGTAGCAGTGACCCAGTTATTTGCTCCTGCGCTGCCCTTCCCAGCCACAACGAAACAAGAAACACTAAAGAAACGGTCAATTGAATGCTGGAAACTTCACGCACAATGTTATACAATAAAACAAAATACCACATACTGCGAATTGCGCAGGAAACGCACGCTTATGTTTAATCGTTTGTATCTTTCTGCTATCTTAAACAGTAACATTTTTTTTTGCTTATTGCCGCAGATAAAATTCCCTGACCTAGTTGTCTTGGGTTGCTTCAATTTTTGTAGAAATTTATTGTGCCTCTATTTATGATTTCGAGGGCCTAAAACAGTGTTTTACCTGCCTGTTTTGGCGCCTAAAACTCTTTTTAGGGCCTAAAAATCCGGCCTCTAATTATTATATTTGATCCCGAACAAACGGAAACCTCACAGAATGTCTCACACATTCATTTTCTGCCTATACTGCACCATTGGAGACGAAATTCAGCAAGCCAGAATGAAAAACACCGGCTGCAACTGCAACCGTATGAATACCTCCCGTGAACACGGAGCATCGCACGCGCCAGTGCGTTGCAAAACAAGGGATAGCGCCTCCCGCTTGGCAATATGGCGGCGCCCAAATAAAAAGACCCGTGATTAGATAGATAGATAGATAGATAGATAGATAGATAGATAGATAGATAGATAGATAGATAGATAGATAGATAGATAGATAGATAGATAGATATATAGATAGATAGATAGATATAGATAGATAGATGCAGTTCCGGGTGCGGCGGCTGCATTTCCGATGGAGGTGGAAATGTTGTACACCCGTGTGCTCAGATTGGGTGCACGTTAAAGAACCCCAGGCGTCGAAATTTCCGGAGGCCCTCCACCACGGCGTCTCTCATAATCATATGGTGGTTTGGGACGTTAAACCCCACATATCAATCATCAATTAGATATGATAGATAGATAGATAGATAGATAGATGAATAGATAGAAATTAGATAGATAGATAGATAGATAGATAGATAGATAGATAGACAGACAGACAGACAGACAGACAGACAGACAGACGACAGATAGATAGATAGATAGATAGATAGATAGATAGATAGTAGATAGATAGATAGATGATGATAGATAGAGAGATAGATAGATAGATAGATAGATAGATAGATAGATAGTAGATAGACAGACAGACAGACAGACAGACAGACAGACAGACAGACAGACAGACAGACAGATAGATAGATAGAGATAGATAGATAGATAGATAGATAGATAGATAGATAGATAGATAGATAGATAGATAGATAGATAGATAGATAGATAGATAGATAGATAGATAGATAGATAGATAGATAGATAGATAGATAGATAGATACGATTACAGTGTCGTTGGTTCGCTAAGGAATGCACCTTGAAGTGCATTATCTTTGCATAGCGACATTCATAATATTGCACATCACACAATGTTAGCAGCCTACAAAACAGAATGATAAGGAAAAATTTAAATCGAAAAAACAGCGCTCGAGAACCAAAGTCTCTGTTGAATAAACATCGAAATATGTTGCTGAAAGTGCCATCCTCATTATAGAATCCCCCAACTTATAATATACTTAAGCAAGACGTGTACCATCTGGCAGGTGTCGAGAGCAGCAACTAATGTCGATGCCATCGGAGATCGAGTGAATGATGATGCGAATGAATGGAATGAATGGAAGACATTTCAGTTCCCTTGGAGAGAAAAGTCTGTTAGGCTTTCTAGAGCGGTCAGGAGTCAAGGACACACAAATTACCACCTTCGGTAAGCGCTAAATAGTTTAGGACCGACAGGAGGCAGAAGAGCGACCAGTTAGAAGTATCGTGCTCTGCAGACCGCGCCTGGGCCAAATATGTCCAGCAAAAAGAAGTGAACGCCAAAGCGCGGTACTCTAAGTTGAGCGTGGCAGCCATGGGCTAGGAATTGGCCAACTTTTTCGGGCTTTTCTTAGAGGGACAGATGCGCCGTTGGCGAGGAAAGAGAAATAAGGTGGTGGGGAGAAAACGAGAGGATAAAGAGGCAAGAAGGCGCGCTGCGGTAGATCGACTCTGTGAAGCGTCAATGGTGGTGGTGGGGTAGGAAAGGGGGGGGGGTGAGCGGATGTTAGAAAAACAGCAAAAAGGACCAAGGTAGGGGGATGCACCCAGTGAACAGGGACAAGAAATAAAATGACGATGACGGCTTGTGGCAAGGAGAGGAAGGGGTGGGGAGCCTGAGTGAAGGCTCGAAGATGAAGCGTAGGCGACGAGTATTCGATGAGCCGGCAGCCCTTCTGGACAGCTTCGTTCGGTCAGCCTCACGGAAAAACAAGAATGCAGAGGAAAACGAACACGCGAAGACCACCACGTATGGACGAGTCGGATGCGAAGGAGGAGAAGCGGTTAAAGAAGAGGGTGTGTTGGACGTGATGGAATAAAGTGTGAGAAGGCAACGTGCAAAAGGGCATCGAGCGGGAACGCCGATAAACTGCAAACGTAAAAAAAAAGTTGAAGATAGGAAGCTTGGGGACACGTGCAAGCGAGGTCGAGAGAACGAAAGGAAAGGACGTGCAATTCAATCGATTTGGCGAACGCTTGGCCGCGTAAAACTAGAGCTTCTAACCGCTGTCCACACCCTTTGCTGCTGCCGCTGCTCCCATTCCGGCCACGAACTCGCTCAATCTCTCAACACCGCCACATCACCGCCCCCCCCCCCATATGCCCGCCTCCTTTCACAAATGAACACCCTTCGCTATCCCAACGGACAATGGTGAGAAAAGAGGAGGAGGCGCCTCTGGCCGCTTGCCTTTACCGCCGATGGCTCCGGGAATGGCCTGCGGTTGTAGGGGCCGAAGTTCTGACCGTTATCTGAACACGGAACAGTCAGTTAGGTTCGGGGCGGCGGGAATTTTTTCCGAAAGCGACGTGAGGCCACGGGCTTACTTATTCTGCTGGAGAGCTGCGGTTGACCGTTTTACGGAACTTCGGGCGCCGCGTTTGGCCTTCATATTAAGCCTTCGATCGGTCTGTTCCAGATTGGCCGCCATTTATTCATTTTATATAATTACTATGAAACGCAATGATGCATGTTATTGCAGTTTGTCAGCCTGGTTCTTTATCAGAACTTATTATCTCATATCAAATCTCTGTAATTACCTCTCTCTTTCACAATTTCTCCCGTTTAGTTCTCCCATTACACACTCCGCAATGCAGAATAGCGAACCAGATATTTATTTTCTGCTTATCATCCATGCCTTGACCCACTTTGTTCGATACGAAACGTAGTGATGCATGTTATCGCAAAATGTGAGCCTGGTTTTTTATCAGAACTTTTAATCTCATATCACATCTTTCTACTTACCCCTCCATTTTTTACATCTTCCTTCCGTTTACTTCTCCCATTACACTTTCCACAGTGCACTATAGCGAACAAGATATTTAGTTTCGTTACCATCCCTGCCTTGCCATATTACGTTTCTTGTTCGCTCTCCCTAATCTCATGATGAGTCCTATGTTTATATTGATTTATACTTTGTTGTTTTAGCTAGCACTCACATTTTTGTTGCAGTCTATATACATGTTGCCTGTCCCGCTTCCTAAATGTTGAATAGTACTTTCGTTGCTTGTTATCACACTGCCTCTAGCAATCTATGCAACGCCATTTAGCTCTCTTTTTCAGGCCTGCCTCGTTCACATGGAGTGGCAACTTTGGTTTTATTGCCGCAGATTACCCACGTACCAGACTTATTTGCTCGTTATATGCTACATTTACTTAAGCAGTCATAAACCATGTCTCCATGAACGTTCAACTACCTTGTATCTTACGAAAAACTTCTCCCGCTACCAGCTAGCGTACATTAAAATCTAGTGTCTCGTTTCTAAATTCACGCGAGTCTTTCATTCGCGCACTGGGTGTGCAGCGCTCAATTTGCTGAAGCGGAGAGGCCTTGCGCATGTCTTCTGCCACATTCATTTTTTGTTATGACAAAAGTATGCTTCTTCGTGCCAAGCTGACGAATGTTTCTTCAGCTAATGCGCTCAGCTAACCGCAGAATAGGAGCAATTGAATGTATAGTTCCGAAACGCAGCTGCTAACTGTCCTTGTGGTGTACATGCTACAACCGTCATGTACACAGTGATGGCGTTATTCCGAAGAAGCATGTGCCAGGCATGGAGCACTTTGACTGAGACGGGAAGGTCTCACACTTGGAAACCGCGTCAGGTCGGTACACGCCGCATATTAGGAGCGAAGATCCTTGGAGCCCCACGATGTAAATTCGGCTTCGATCCGTGCAGGCACCGTGTACAGTAGAAATTCAGGTGGCGAAGCATCTGTGTGCAACCGTCTACAGAGCAAACAATTCGTTTAAAATACACTGTCAAGTATAATCTGTCCATACCATTCCGTCCCATGCATTTCCTTGCGGGCGTCGATTCCATCCGTCCGTACCGTTATCCCAGCTGTCCCACTCATTTGTTCATCCTTATACTAGTCAGCTACTTCAACGTACCCACTAGGGGCTTTAGCTTATCCATATACTTCTTTACGTTGCCGTGTTACCGGGTACCGTTCGAAATCTGCACATGCGCAGGCCCATGCGACACGTAGACTTTTATGAAATGTAAACCACCGGATATGTTTTACCGTTCCGACTGTTTCCCAAAAGTCCTCTTTCGTTAATGGCGACTCACGATATCCGCATTGCGGAGACTCCAGCCATCGGGTCAACATAAGCCGAAGTGCGAGCCCCAATAACGATCACATTGTTTCAGCCGGATTACCAATGCTAAAGTGGCCTCGTACACCGAATTCGATATGGGTTTCGGCGCTGTAAGTGTGCGAGCTGCCGACAGGCCGGATAGTAGGCGCTATGTTGTGGAGCCAAGATAAAGCAGCCAATGACGAAATTGTTATTCCAGATACACCGTGAATTCTACTTCTGCATGGTTTAGAGACTTGGCTGTCGCATTACTACGAAGAAATTACCCTTTAAATAGCCTTTCACATAAAAAAAAAAGCTAGGCGTATACCGACGTGTTATTTACTGTGGCGGAACGAAGTGTCTTAAGATGTCGACACCATCGTTGCGGTAATGTTGTATTTCTTCCCTATTTTGCGTAAACAAGGAAACTATACATGATAAAAAAGCTCGCACGTTATCGCCGCAGTAGTGATTCAATCTTATCTAAGCTAAAAAAATGCTAGATGCAGTTATCATCACAATTTACGGATGGCATCACAATTTATGGTAAATCTACACGTTTACGTAAGTACGCAAATCTGTTACTATGGGAAGCTAACACTTTTAACAACACGTGTATTGGTTAAAAGGTGAACGCAATCCAGCATTGCGGTAACACGGTAACGTTAAATTTATACGTACAAAGTCAATATCCATACTATGGACCTTCGGACCAAGCTTCGCTGCGTCATCAGCTTGCGCTTCAAGGGGTGCGCAAGAATTTTTTTGGTGATTTTCGTTCATACTCTTCTCCATCCCATCAGCAGCATAGCTAACTAGTGGCAACTTAACAAGTCATGCTACTAATTTTATACATTTTTTACTTATGCATTTTCGAACAATACAAGAGAGAGGCAAAGGAAATGAAGGGAGGTTAACCGTGTTCTAACCAGTTTGCTACCTTACACATGAAGGGGCGGCGGGAATGGGAGCAAAACAAATTAAAAGCAACAAAAAAATGTGCTTTGTCTTTTCTTCGCTCTTCTCTTTTGTTATATGTGCATCCAAGAACATGTTCGAAGCATGTGCATGCTGCTGCCGTGTGAGATCAAACTGAATTGACAAACAAAAGAAATATCTCAAAATTTGAAGACAGCAAGGACCGTTGTTTTCTAGAAAGGCAGTAATGTTGGTGAGTGCTATCGGCGTAGCATTTGATGCATATTATGACAACTTGTTTGTGACATGTCGAGAGATTTTCACAGAGTTGACCAGGAGGACATTGTTGACACGTTAACCACGGTGACTTAATATATACAACATTTTAATGGTAAAAATGCGAATGGCATATCGTGGCGGACGATTTTCCTTAAAAATTAGATATGACAATCATGACAGTAGTGACAAAAGTGATGTTCCACAGCTGCACGACTCATATAGATTTTTTGTCTTCCTGCCGTATAACTTTAAAGTTTTAATTTTGGCGAGGTACGACGACATGACAATGGCTCACACAGTTACAACAATCCGTAAGAAAGATTGCGCAGCTGAGCTGTGTGGCTTCGAAAATGGCATAGTATCAATCTAGTCTCGAAAAATCAAAGCATGGTTTCATTTAAACTTGTTGCCTAAACCGAAAACACAGGAGCTGTTCAGTCGCCTCGTCGGGTACGCTTGTAGTTTCACGCTTGTGTGAGTGGGCGCTTCCCAACCCTTCACTTTGCAGGAAGGCTTGCTCGATTCCACTACACTTAACATGCGAACACGAGGGACCGAGGGGAAAGGGCTGAGAGGCAATAAAAAAAAGAAACTAAGGCATCGGGGCCGGGTGTAGCTTTGAGAAGAGAGAAATTCATCCCACCGAGGGAGCAGTGGAGCGTTCGCGTATACGGGGTGCGAAGCGAAGCAAAGGGGAGTCAGTTAAACTAACGCGGCACTTCTCACGCGCAATTTGCGCTTTAATGGAGGAACCCTCTAGACGATCGAAACGCGGCGACACTACGCTGTTCGCGTTCTTTCCCGCAACTAAAATACAAAAGAATAGACCTTATGGGACGATGGAGGTCCCGGGAGGGGAAACAAGGTCCCCAGGGGGGAAAAGGGACTTTCTTTTTCACGCTCACGACACGAGCAGGGGGAAGTGAGTGCGACGATCTAAATTCCTCCTTCGTGAATCTTTTTAAGGTATGTACATTCACCTCCACACATCGTACCGTTCATCCCTGCAGCCACCTTCAATTTGCCGGTTGATTACATACGGTGGAATTCTGTTGCGAGCCTACGAGTCTTAAGCTTTAACGAAAATGGGCGTATACCCTCCCCCCCCCCCCCCTAGTTCTTTCTTAATCCTGAGCGGTAGGACGAACAAGTTGTACTACGTTTACTGAACACGCTGGGTCGTCCTGCAATTTCTCTTCTCCGTCGCTTCATTGCACAGCTTACAGCGTTTTTTTTTTATACCCGAATAATTGTGTTCAGTAACCAACAAGTCATTGTAATTTCCAATTATCTCTCAAATATTGCTATGTATCAGCAACAGTTACAGAAGACACCATTATTGCAAAAACAATGAGAACAACAGCGAGAAAGACTGGGGTAATCTATTCATCGTGCACAGTCCTGCATGCATATTCACTCGAATATACAGCTGTGTGTAGTCCTTGCCATGTCTGTCATTCTGTAAAACAATAATTATCTGCCAGTTCGCTGCATGTCTTGTGTTTTCATATAATACATTGACAATGCAACAAGTTTTATGTCAGGTTGATTATTTATGTTACCTTCTCTAGTCTTTCTGGTTCTTTAGAAACTGTTGATTATTTTACATTTTAGCATAAAGTTAACGTTAAGTACAAACTGTTTGCCATATGTAATCATCTTATCCTATTTTAATTTTTACTGTCCACATGTCCACACATATTTCTTGTTTTTGCGCAATAAGCAGTTTTCTGAATTCTGGGACCTAATAATGTGATATTTTTGCAGTGTAGCTGCATTATAGCTGTTTTAATAAACTTGACATATGTTGACTTGAACATGTAAGCTATGCTAAAGTGTAAACAGTGTTTTCAGAAACAGTGAAGGAAGTTCACCTGCATATGCGAACTGAA
>NW_023607652.1:0-31450 GCF_013339725.1 Rhipicephalus microplus
AGCGTGCGTTTCGTGAAATATAGGGTAGTGCCGAACACTGCGGATTGTTAGGTTGCTGGTTCGACACCCGGCGACAGATCCTTCCTTCCTCTTTTTCTTTAATCTATCAAAGTTTAGTTTCCAACGTTATATTGATTACGGAAGTACGTTAGGGAAGTCGTGGTGGTCGCCAGCATTTAACATTTTGTATTAAAAACTGCCCAAAGCTTGTTGCCGCTACCGCTTATCACCCGCGCCCACCGACGGAGACAGCCCACAAAGCCACCGCATCAATACATCATTGAAGCGGTGGTTTGACCACGTGATTAAAGGTCAAGATCTAGCGTTCATATATAGAGGCTGACCGGTGAATAGTTACGCAGCGCCTGTCTCTCGCGGGACTGGAAGCGTTCCCGTTCGCGCGCTCTTGCCACCCTCCGCACGCGGTGAGCGTTGAGGTCGTGGCGAGTGAAAGAGCGAACTCCCTCTCAAGGAGACAGAAGGTGGTCTCTCTTGTGCCCTCAACAAATCGATAATCACGACAGCAGCAGCAAACAGTGAACGATGCACGTCGACACTCTGAAACATCAGGGTACTTCTCCCTTAAAAAGCGCGACAGCGTTAGCTGCTTCTTTTATGCTGATGGGATTATATTATAGGCTTAACTTGCTATTTGTAGTCTAAGCGCCGTTAACATGTCAATGGAGGTCACCCACCACCGCTGTTTTTTGAGGCTAAGCCTCGCCTGTGTGAAGAGTCCCCAGTATTGTTCGACATACCTAATATCCGTCGGATTTATGTAACTGTAAGTTATCGAATGAACCAACACCCCCAACAAGTCAATCTGCTGAATGAACCATGCATTATTTTGCATCTTTTACCGAGCATCTCACACCCGTCACCATAGGGTCATGAACAGGAGTGAAATTTAATTTAAATAATTGTGCAACATAGTTCAGCTTCTGTAAGCGAGCAGTAACGGAAGTACGAGAGAATTCTCGTGTACATTCATTTAGGCACATTTTTTGGCGTCCAAGTTCTAACTACCTTCTTTTAACAACCCGAAATGTTAACATTGGGATTGCAGTGTATTGTACTATATTTATACAGTGTTAATCTCAAGGAATGCAAAGGAACATCAGGTCAAATATAGGGGAATGAGAAGGGGATCCGTGCGAAAGCACACAATAACAGATCACTCAGCAACAATACAGCAGACGCGAAAATAGAATATGAACTAAGAGCGGTATGTAACCAAATACATCACTTCTTCATCTAATATCTTTCCAAATTTAAGGGTATTCGCTCGAAACTCTCTCAACGGTGAGTGCCGATTGTTGATTCTCGGAGGCCTTACAACAAAATGTTCTCTGCAAGAAGCCGAGCTGTGTGCAGAATAAGCCAAGCTGTTTCTTCCACCAGTACAGTCCTCTCATAAGGGAGGGACGGAAGGGCTCCCCAAACACTGGGTCCATTAGTTAAGGCTTGCAATATATTTACGACTCAACATATTGTGAAGGATTCTGAACATGAAATCACATTTCATGCAAGTAAGGCTGGCGCCTCATCAGCATCAAAAAGTACTTTTGCCAGCCTCACAAGTCGTCCGAGAATGCTTATACTTGCTTTGCAGTTAGTAGAAAGCGAAAGCTGAGTGGATCAACGGGCCCAGCGAACGAGTGGAACGCAAACAGAAAGCCACTCGGCCGCTTATAAGCGGAGCGTGCACAGTGGACGAGCGTGCGAGCGTTCTCCAGACAAAGCCTCTGCTCGATCGACAGTAGCTTCAACCGTGTTCAACAGGTGGCGTAGCAAGGCACGCCGTTGTTTTCGCTGCAACAAGCAGAGCACTCACCCTTAGAAATATGTCCTGCTTGGCATGCCCATATATAGCGGTATACTACATCTCGCACACGCCACAATGCTGCTTTTCTTTTCCTTTTTTTCGTTGTAAGTACACGTGGCTGCATGTCTCCTAGCAGTAATGCAGACTGAGCTGTCAACACATCATTTTCGCTTGTGTCTGTGTTTAGCGCCACACAGCCAGCCGCATTAGTTTCCGGTTTTGTGTTTTTATCGAGTGAGTGCAGTCTGCCTTTGGGTAGCAGACACGCCAGATGTCATCTCAAGATCACGAGACATTCAATGGAGAGATAGCTTGAAATGGTGTTCAATAGTTCAATAAAACGTCACAGCTATAAATTCATAAATCTATTCACGCTGTCTGTGAGCCAAAATACTTTACCTGAGAGGATTCTTCTCCTATATACTAGCGATGAGGTTCAGGAATATCTAGAAAATCACGTGACCTGGCCGTCTACTTGAATCTGTTTGGAGCAACTTTAAAATATGTAGTTCAAGCCTTCATAATTTTATGTGCTTGTCTGCGTGTTATATTTAGGTGTCTTAAATAGTTATGCTGATCCCGTCCATTTTTTAGGACCCCAGTGTTCACTGTTTCCTCATCGCTATTGAAGTGAGGCAGATAACCATAGTAAGTATCAGAAGGACAGCGTGAAACTTGGCATGGCCTGATACAATGTAGGTTAACAAGGGGTGAGAAAATGAGCTTAGAGTATAAAAAAGAGGACGGGGATATGAAAGCATATATAGCCAAGCACACAGTCAGTAGACAAACAAATTGAAATGAAATGAATAAAGCAATTTTATTGAAGGTACGATTGGTACTTGACTGTTGGCCAGTCAATCTATAATGAACTGACAATTCGTGCGCTAACCTTAGGAAAGTTTGCTGCTTAAGCGTCTTGTCATATTCCGACCCTTACTAACCAAATCAATGTCCATTTTTTCATTACCAGAACAATGGGAGTTGAATATCGTTTTACGAAATCTATAATTTCGTCGTCTTTCTGTCGCAAACTTACATGTTCGGACGTACAAGTTTCGACCTAATGCATAACAACCAAGCGTTGCAATTCATCAACCTAGCGAAACGCAAGTAGGCACTATCAATCCACGCTTGATTGCCCTTTTCTTACGCAAAAGATGTCAATGCATCACTAGTTGAGCAAGAACATTTATTATTTATTCTAAGTTACCCTGTCATTTAGTTTCAATATTATATTCGAAAACGTAATGCTAACAAATTCAAAGAACAAAAAGAGCGAGTGATTGCTACAAATATATCTGCATTTTCATTTATCAAGTAGTACGAAATAATGTACCATTTCCTTGTTTAATTTTTCGAATGCACTCATTATTGCTTCCCTTGAAGCCGAAGGAGTTGCTACTGTGATAGCCAAAGTTATGTCCCAATGTTTGGGAAGAATGAAAGGAAATTCCAAGAAGAGAAAAATCGCTCGCACGGCTACCACATTGGCGATGTTAACTGCTCGGTTATCCCATCCCTAAACTGAATAAAATGAATGAAGTGCGACGACAGTGTGAAACGAATAAATGAAATCTAATAAAAAATGCGTTGCTCTTTTCGAAACTGCAACTCTTGCCCTTGTATAGCCCTCAAGCTGCACAGTTGTAGCAGGCCCCAGAAACACAGCGGTAGTTTTGGTTTCAAGGAACATGTGCACTCGTGTGCGGTTGCCGGGCATCCTAAGCTCAGTATGAACAGAGTGAGGTTAACGTGGATATCGGCGTTGATTCTCTTTCAACAGTTTTTATGAATATAGAAATATGATTCAACTTTGAAAGATCATCACCTACATCGCGCATAAGGTCTTTGTTTGACGACGTTTATTTGGCCCAAGAGTAGAACCTGGCAGACAACAGCTGTGGTCAAGCCATAGCTATGATGTATATACACAATAACTATCAGGATGCATAACCAAACCCATCATGGTGGTGATAGTGTGCAGATGAAATGATGGGTGCACTAAGTGCCCACAGTGTGTAGTATGTATGTATGTATGTATGTATGTATGTATGTATGTATGTATGTATGTTGTATGTATGTATGTATGTATGTAGTATGTATGTATGTATGTATTGTATGTATGTATGTAGTATGTATGTAGGGAGCAGAGTGAGCAGTCGTGTCTTTCAACTGCCTCTATCTTCGTCACATCACAAAGCGATGCTAAACCCTGGCTTGTTGCTTTCAATTCACTGACATTCTTTTTGCTGCTACAAAGCCCGTGTGCTGCAAAACTTCATTTGCATTTGCATATACAAAAACTTCAAAGAATGGGACAAGCTATAACGATTGCCTGTTTACGAATAGTATCGGCAATGTTTGTTTTCACTAGTTTTATGCATGTTTGCCCGCAAAAGTCCAACGCTATGTTCACAAGCACCTATGTGCACTTAGCCGCAACTTTCGCCGAGTTGATGCGCTCTCATTCTTGTTAATACTTGCATTTTGCACACAACTCGCCTTTCATGAAAGTGAGCGCTTGCTGGCATTGACTGTTTGTATAGAAAGGGAACTGTGACTCCTCTTTTTTACAACTCATACAGATATTTTATTATTAGTCTTTTTAACGTGAATGCGTTGTGAACGCCAAATGCAAAAGTGATGCGTACTAGCATGAATGCCATAGAAATCGGATAAGTGTGCGAATATTTTTGCATTAGAGCTCACTGAGAAATGGAAATCGGGTTCCGTGTTCATTTCACGACGCCTAAAGGTACGACCAATCTAAATCTAAATAGGTCGCGAAAATCGGAACAAAAAATGGTCTCAAACCCATTGCGACAAACATCAACAACTTCGTGACGACTGAAGCGCGGCTAGGTGAGGGGGGGACAAATAGCGAAAATAAAAAAAAATATTCATACGTTCATTTTTAATGGTTTTAATTTTATTTGTTGTATTAAAATCGCAGATTACTTTATTTAGGCTTTGGTCTTTGGTATGTGGTTGAGCACCCTTTTTTCTTTGACATATGCAAACAGATTTGGGGGCTGGTCCAGGCAATATGCTATCACAGCTTGTGTCGGCGTGTTCTTCGATTGGGCGCGCCATCAGGTCAACGAGGCATCGCTCACTTTTCCGGGGTGGTTTCATACGTAACTTCAGAAGTTTACTTATTATTACATGCATTTCATAGCTCAACTACCCCACAGAATGTGTAGATAGCCACTTCGGTGACTGTCGACTGCTTTCGCTGTCGCACGGCCGGCGTGGCCTCACCATTGGTGACTGTAAACGCGACAGGCTAAGCAACGAGACCCTGTACTCTATGGCTGCCAGAGCAATATTTTCAAAACTGCTGTATCGCTGCAGTAGTTTTCAACGATGTGGCAACCTGAGTTTTCGAAATATTATGCTATTGTGCTTGTGAACAGTTGTCTCACAATTGCCTCAGCGAAGTTTCTTGTGCATATTGCAAGTACGCCATTTGTCTAATAAAACAACCTTGCTCCCTCAATCATTGTTAGTTTTGTTTCTTTTTTTTCTTTCTCGCATGCATGCAACTAGCGAGACGAAATTGAAGCGCAATAAAATTGCGTAATAATAAAGGCACATAGGAGGCCAACAATTAAGAAAATTTTTAATTTCGTGCTGTGTAGGGCAAATGCGTGACGTCGATAGCGCTTCTGGTTCAGACGTCATATTTTCTTTTTTTTTTTTGCAGTTAGGGTTTTCCTTCTCACGTACGTGGCGACTTTGGCAAAGAGCCGCTGACTACTGGATTCATGGCCTTTTATTGAAGTTGCGCTACCAAACTGCATATACCTTGGCACCACTGCAAAATATCAGTTTCGTAGAAATTGCTAATGAGGATCAATCTGCTGAAAAAGCACTCGACAAAGGTGAATTTGTTTGGTGAATATGACGTATAAACGAGTATCAAGCAGGCATGTTTTGAGAACAAAGGTGTAAACTCTGAAAATAAGCTATATTGAAATACAATACCTGCACGCATTTGGCGTATTTAGACAACTTAAGACTGTACTTTGGCGAGCTTCGTTTATCATCTGAACTGTAGCATAAACACCTATGTCGATCTCAAATGCGCACAAAACGACTGCTTTCATTGATTTATCAGAAAAAAAAAACATAATGCTATGGGGATACAGATGTTTCTGTGCATTGGTGATGTCCTCTATCAACAGAAACTTTCACCGAGCAACTGACAGATCACGAAAGTGCAGCCTTACATCTTACTACTGCATATTGTTTATCAAACACTTCTCCCTCTTTTGACTACAACAATGCGCAACGCGGCGCTGCTGTATCGCCAACAATGCGGTGGGAGATTTTTCTTTCTTGCTTTGTTACTTTGTAGGTGCAAGGCTTTACTTAGGTGCACCCCAAGTACCATGCTGGCAGGATCTGTCACGTTCCAATTATCACAAATTACGAGAAGTGCATGTACTTAGAGTTAGGCGGGCTTTAAATAACGCCAGGTGGGCAAATTTCTCAAGAAATCAACTACGGCACCTTTCATGCAGACATATACAGGGTGCCCCAGCTATCTTTAACCAGAGTTTTAAAATATGCCGACACACCAATGACAACGTGATCAAATGAATGTTGCTTACTGTTGCGTGGATTGAATAGGACTATTCTTTGTGTGCTGAATATTTGCTTAATTAGGGTGACTTCATTACTTAACTTTGTTCTGCTCTAATTGTTTTGCTGTGGAGAAGTTGAGGTCCATATTGCCTCCACTATTTTACAAATTCTGACGAGAAAAAAAAAAAGATTAATACTGAACAGTACTAAATAACGAATAAACAAAGAAAACATAATATCACACTGAAACCAGTTGAAATATCATGCCGATGCACACTTTTCAAGCAACGAAATGAGGCCGTACATTCACATGAGGAACTTGTTCATCGGTTTGCAAACCGTCCGAATAAATAGTTTTGAGCTTTACATTTTTTTAATTCTTCGTGCTTTCTTAGTAACTGCAGATGCCCGCGAAATGGGAAAAATACCATTTGACAAGCCCGCTCGGGCGCTAGTGCACACGATGATCTAGTGGTCTCTAACGTTCCGCGTACGAACGACCATAGCGTTTGCCCGATTGTGCTGCCTAGACAGGGCTGCAACGATGGTTGTAGCTTTGTGATGAACACGTATTGCTATCGTTCTCACCGACCACCACGCTCTCTGCTGCTCGCCTCCCTCAAAAATCCCACAGGTCGTCTCGCCCGCTGGGCAACTCCGCCTTCAGGAGTATTCTTACACCGTAGTGTATAAATCAGGAAAACTGCACAAAGATGTGGATTGTCTGTCACGCTACCCTGTGGCCGACTGCGATCCTACTAGCAACTGATTCGGTGGGCTGCGTCCTTCCATCTCCCAGCTGCTTCCTCTCGGGGACGAGCAGCGTCGCGATCCGGATATCAGCCGCCTAATACAACAGCTCGAATCTTCACCGCAAGACGCTGCCGTTCGCACGTTTACCTTAAAGGACCACATCTTATATCGGCGTTATTTATCGCCCAATGGTCACGACCTACTTCTGGTCATACCAAAGCACCTGCGTTCCACAGTCCTGCGTGAGCTCCATGACGCGCCAACCGCGGGTCACCTTGGTGTCTCTCGCACATATGACCGTGTCCACCGCCGCTTCTACTGGCCTGGCCTTTCACGCTCTGTACGTCGTTATGTCAACGCTTGTGAAATTTGCCAGCGTCGCAAAAAGCTGTCGGGACTCCCTTCCGGATATCTTCAGCCCATCGACATCCCATCGGAGCCATTCTTCCGTGTTGGTTTGGACCTTCTCGGTCCCTTCCCAACATCCGCCTCCGGAAACAAGTGGGTTGCGGGGGCTACGGATTACACAACCCGTTATGCAGTTACGTGAGCCATGCCAACAAGCTGCGCTACAGACGTCGCTGATTTTCTACTACGCGATCTCATTTTACTGCATGGAGCCTCTCGTCAACTGCTGACTGACCGAGGCCTTACGTTCCTTTCGAAAGTGGTTGACGATATCCTGCGTTCCTGCTCTACCCAACATAAGCTCACGACATCGTACCACCCCCAGGCAAACGGGCTTACAGAACGTTTAAACCGCACCCTGACAGACATGCTATCAAAATACGTCTCGGCCGACCATCGTGATTGGGACCTTGCACTACCCTATGTGACGTTCGCATACAATTCCTGCCGGCATGACAATGCTGGGTACTCGCCATTTTATCTTCTATATGGACGCGAACCAACATTGCCGTTGGATACCTTCCTGCCAGCCGCTGCGCAGTCTACTTCTGAATATGCACGCGATGCTATTACCCGAGCTGACTACGCTCGTCAGCTTGCCCGCAGCAGATTAATGGCTTCGCAAGACTCGCAGAAGCATCGTTACGACGAGCAGCATCGCGACGAACACTTTCCAACAGGTTCCCTCGTTCTTCTTTGGTCCCCTACGCGACATGCAGGCCTTTCAGAAAAACTTCTCTCTCGTTTCACGGGCCCATATCGCGTGCTTAGACAAGTGACCGACGCTACATATGAAATTGTCCCTGATAATCCATCAACCTCTTCCGCTCTGCTGTCAAGGGACATCGTCCACGTATCAAGGCTCAAGCGTTACCACACTGCTCCTGCTGAGGCCCCGTAAACTCGCCGGGTCGGCGCTTTTGCCGCCGGGGGTCATGTTACGGGATTTCGTCTGACTGAAAGAGGGCATAGTGGGGCATACCCAAAAAAGGTGCCTCAGACTGATAGTAAAGAAGTGGACGTTGTTGGTGAGCTGCGTTGTGGCTGCGGACTGACAGCTGTTATTTTGCACGTAACAATATTATTATTATTATTACTCCAATGTTGTTGCTTTTAGCTCTACGTCAGTAGTAGAAGTACAGCAGGCAATAACGGTATATTGGAACGAAAAAAAAAAAACTCTTTGAATCGGAAATTAGCTATGGTTCAATTCTTTCATTGCTTTGAGTCTCAGAAGAGGGTAATTAAAATTCCGTAAACGCATGTTGTTTAGAACAATGCAACTCATTGAAACACTGAACACTCTGTAAACGCACATTTGCGCATTGGTTTATTGTCGAAAGTTCGACGTTACTAAAAAACCGCCAGGCTTGCATGGAACGCGCAGCACTGTCACAAACAAGGCTGAAAGAGCGGCCTCTCCACAGCTTTTTTTGAACACTCTTTGGGTAGCTGCTACAAGCACACTCGCACGGTACCCATTTCGCCATAAATTGTTGTGTAGTAGGCAGGCATTCCCTACGCCCCCCTTCGTCATTCTACAAGGAAGCCTGGTTCCCGCTGAACACTTGCAAGGAGCTTATTGCAATTTGTGGTTTTCGTGCTGAAGCTGACAACAATGAAGAATTACGCAAGAAGATTTTGTAATCCCCACATTCTCCCACAGTGCGTGTGCGCCACAGTTAATAGGTGAACAAGATCAATGCTTTTGTTAAGGTTTGAAGCATTCACTGACAAACTCTTCACTCTTTTCAACTCTTCAACTCTTTCATTCACATATTCATATTCAACTGTTTTCAAAGATACGCATTAGCTCTACTTTGTAAAGTCACGCTTCCCACGACTCTCAGAAGAATAATCTTGAGAATAAAATTAGCGTGTATCAATTATGTGCACATAGGTTACTTTTCGGCCATACCAACAGTCCTCCTCTGTCATGGCAGGCCAGAAAGCAGCTGTTAAGGGTATGTGTCTTTTTTGTATTTTGAGTGCAGGCAAAGAAGTTTAACAACCACCGCCACCTGACAAAGTGGTTTTTGTTCAAATAAACAGCCCCACCTTGCAGTTTTGTCCTTGGCATTGATCTCGAGACGGTTGATTCTGAGTGTTACAGCAATTTTGACGAAAGCTTTCTTTCTTTGATACTGATACTCCACTCGTTGCCTGCTTGGTGTGCATAACTTATGTAAAACATTTGAAAAATCAATTCGCTTTGCTATAAGTACGAAACGGTATTGCGCATTATTTAATAGAATTGATTGACATGGTGTGCATAATTGACGTAGTGAACAAAGCTTCTAAGTGAACAGCTGCTTAATATCAAAACGTCTTTCTGAACATTTTCAAACATCTTTGCCTGCAACTACAAATGAAATAAATGCAGCGCAACTGCTAGGAGCTACCCTGAGAAAGTCACAATAAAGCGATGCCTGAGAGGTAAAAAAATAGTCACTGACCTGCACATCAGTCAGAAATGCAATAATTCATTGATAAAAAATAAAAAAATTTGAAGCAAATAATATAAAAATAAAAATAAAACGCCGCGCGAGGCAATTTACTTCACGGATCGCTAACAGTAAGGATGCAAAGATAGACGGAGGAAGTAAGCACCCATACGCCATTATTATATCTTTTATTTAAACTGTGGCCGCCAAAAACTTCGGACGAAGATGCTGGCACCTAGAACAAGCTTTTTTTTTTCTGGCCAGAAGACGCTGTTAAAGGGAGGAAACGGCGTGTTCAAGGAGGAGCCATCTCATGAGCGGTTAGCGTATGCATGCGAAATCGGGAAGGCGCTTCAGCGAAGTGTTTATGTATGGCACTAGATAGAAAAGGCTCAAAAAATAGAAACATATACTTGAGTTCTTCTATTTTTACTTATCGGTCACTTCTTTCAAAGTGCCTCCATCTAGCTCAAAAAAAAAACTATCTGTTTTTTTTTTTTCGTGTGTTCGAGAAATCACTGGGTGGGCGTAAGCAGTGCTTTCGTGTGGCATGATTTATTAACGAGCTCCCATGGATATGCAGCTTTCTAGGATATGGTACGCGATGGATGTGAACGCGATGCAAAAATAATGAAGCCCGCCACCTCTGTGCACCTTTGCGCTATCTTGCTAACCCTGTTTGGCAAGCCTGAGCATTGGTAAAACGATGCAAGCCGACTTGCTAGGTGTCTGCTATATTGAGAAGAGATTGATGGGCTTCTTCTCAAAAGGTACTTCGCACGCCCGTGTGTCAGCAATAAGAGCGTTCAGTGTTTTAAGCATGTGTATGCAGGAAGCTCAGAAGGAAGCAAAAGGCAGCATGAACTAAATGTCATGGCGTGAGTTTTTGTGGGAAATTATTGCCTCCAAGGTGCACGCTAGATGCTTGAAAGCGACACAGTTTCTATCATTGTTCTCGGGAGAGCACTAAAGCTTATAGGCACGACTAGTTGTAAAGAAATCTTTTTGAGAAGACTCCTGCTTTCTGGTATACTGGCCGAATACCCGCATGTGTAGTTTGGAATAAAAAGTTGGGTTTGGAAAAGTGACCTTCATATTCCGAATAGTCTCCTTGTGAGCTTTTCTTGCTACTTGGAATGGCGCTGAATGCCTCACAATCTGTTATTCGCTCGCTGACACGCTGTTGCAAATTATTGCTAAACACCAATCGCCCAATTTTTTCCCCACGTGCAGATGTATTAATATAACGTTCACTACAACCAAAATAGGCGTTGTGAGGGCAAATTTTCTTGGAGTAAGTGCGTGGAGTTGGTTCGTAGTTTTGACTGAGGGTGCTCAGCCTGCAATGTGTGGATGTCTACTGTTTAGTACAATTCCTCCTGGTTTTCTTTTCACCCTTGTTCTCTTTTCACAGGCCAGTCAACAGGATGTGTGTATGACCAGCACTCGAGATGGATGGGTGGATAGATTCTATGAGCGTCCCCTCTATAAAGGGCGGTAACATGTCTACCAGCAGGGTAAAAAAAAACATACGTAAAAAACACCTTTATTGATGTTCGCCTAACGCCTCACCTACTTCGATTAAATCGATCTTATTATAAAAATTACGAATATAAACTCATGACTCATTTCTCTGCCCCTTCAAGCAGAAGACCTCTTTTTTCCACTATTTCTATCCTTTATCTATACCTTCCTGCCACCATTACTTCTTTCTGCCATCACTAACCATTTCTTACTTGCTCCTGTCGCGGACGTCTTCAGTTGTCCTTGGTTGCCTCTAAAACTTAAGGCCTCATGTAGGCTTGTACGCACACGTAAAAGTGAGTGCCAGGTCATATGCAGCGCAATGTTGTCAGTGACAGCGGTGACGTGCCGCCACTGAATGCAAAACAGGCAAAAAATTATATCAGATGGCAAAAGCTAAATATCAAAAAGATTCTCGCTTATATGCAAAAAAATCTAATCAAACATTCTGTGAAAATGACAGCGCAGCACTAAAAGGTGCGTGGCTTCTCATAGTGTGTAATCTATTGAAGTGGGACCCCATGTATTTCCAGCTGGTGGTGTAAAAATGTACTGGGAAACCACATCCTATGTAGCGCAGTACTGCAATCAAATGAAATAGTTCCAGTAGGTTTCTGCTGGAATAGCTATCTTATTTCAAACACGCAATTTTTTTCGCACATTTCGAATTCAGATCTGACCGGACGTCGTAGCTACTTCAGATGTCTCCAAATCACGGGAATCTCTGTTAAACCTCCTTGCATTTCGTTATTTTCGTGTAGAAAACTCCAGCACCCTCGATGGTCTCAGCGCTGAATAGTTGTGAATAAATAATTTGCCTCATCCAGTTTTAAAGTGCCGCATGGCACCAAACTCACTGCACTCGTTGTTATTCCATTGTATGACACATGTACATGTTGCGCATCAAGCTTAGTCTTCTAGTTTAGGAAGGCAGCTCAGACTGAAAGCTTAGGTGTCGATGAAATCAAACAGAATTGGGGTAACCGTAGAAGTCGTGGCGCATTATCTGTGTGAGAAGCCCACATGACCTAATTTCACGTCAAATAAATAATCTTCAAATACTTGCACTCTTGCCTTGATTTTGTTAATTTGTTGCCTTCTGAAGTGTTTACTATTAGGAAAAGACGCGTATAAAAAGACTGACCAAAGTTTTGAGTGTTTGAATGGTTAAAAAGTGCTATGTAAACGTAAATTTATTGCGTTCCTTTTGGTTTTCTGTCAATCACGTCATCGTTTCAGAATTCAGCTTGAGTATATTGCCTTTCGAATCACTCGATGAACAAAAGAATTTTCCGCAATTATATTGTGACTTCGAAAGGTTCAACAAAGAAAGTGGTACGCCTGCAAAGTAATGAACACTATTCTAGTATGAAACGATGACCCGGGAAAGAAACAAAAGTTTCTGGCGCATTTTTGTCTGACGGTACCTTTATTTCATCAGTGGAACACTATTGGCCAAAACAACATTCTCTAAGGTAAAAAAAGTTGCAAAATGTGAAGTGCGTCTACGACACAGCAGAGATTTTTACTTGTTTAAGTTGTTCAGGAGTGTATCACTTTTTCTTAAAAGAAGAACAAGTTGCTGAACCGGGTATTCTGCGGCACCAAAGTGCACGTTTAGGGCAAGACGAATGAGATTGAGGAGCATGCTCTGTTTAACGCTGCCCTAGCAATCAAGAGGGTTGCAAACAACTTGAGTACGTTGAATACCTTTCTCAGTCATGGGAAAACACATTCCTCGTGATACTAGCATGGTTTTCGAGCCAGCTAGAAAATGAGAAAAAGCTGGCAGGATAATTAGGGACGTCTACCAAGAGGAATGAATAATGTACAAAGGAACTGTTCAGAAAGGTGTTAATGGGTTAGTGAGATGGACTTTACTTTTTTTTTCTTCGCATAAGTGGGCCGTATGTATTAAAAGCTCCTCTTGCCTTTAGAGCATTATAAAACGTTAAGCAAGAAAATGTGATGAAACTCCAAGAATGACACGCTTAAGTCACGTAAATTAAGCTGACAATAACAATTTCAAAAAGAAATCAAAGGTTTCTTATTTGCTATAGGCCGAAAAAGGTTCACCGTGCAACAATGGCTGTAGCGTTAGCACAGATCCGCCACGATGTACTGGAGAAACGGGCACCTGAACGCGACTCGAGCGCCGCTGCACATTATGCCATTGCGCTCCTGGTACCGTAATTTATATTTCTTTTGTTGTTTAACATAATGTAAATGTTGTGTGTACGAGTGGCGAAGCAAGCTGTGGTTAACCAAATACTTTATTATTGAAGCGAAAGAGAATCACAATGTTAATAAGTCACCAACAAGGCTACAATAATTTACAAAGATTCAGGAAAGCGCCAAATATCAGCATTATCGTATATACGTACAGCCGGATCTTTGCAGCTTCTTCGGTGGTGCTGTAGTTCTAACTGCTACTTGTTCGTAATATGCAGTTAAAACTAGCAAAAAAAAAGCTGTCACCAAACATGTCAATTCATCTGTCGGTGCATGTCGGTGTGTTTGTCGGTGCGTACATCTGTCTGTGCGTGCAACGTTTATACATATCTTTAGCGTCATTTTATGACGTGCCACTTAAGAAAATTGACAACACGGTTCTTTATCTTCCGCATACTTCCCATTACGTCAATTTGGAAGGGAAGTGGGATCTGCCGAATATGCCAAACGACAAAACAACCAAAGGGGTACTGAAAGCTTTGAAGAAAAGTAGCAATATGTAAAGCTGAATTCTAAAGATGAGGAGCGATAAGAAACCGTAAATCTCATACCTTGCCTGGTATCAAGTGAGTTGTTTCAATTACTTAGGGTAAAACATTACATGCAACGCTAAATGCTGAAACTGATTACCGGCGTCTCGCATCAGTGGTATCTACGCGAGTGCATCAGTCTCGCAAAACGGCCAAAAGCACCACGCTGCTGGAATTGCCATTCACGACCGCTTCGACGGTATTACGCTTTTACAGCGCAGCGTTCCATACAAACTCGCTGCCCCATTTGACTTGTGGTGATGCATGTGCCTTCAAAACATCGCACGGCGTAAATCGTCGCAGCAGTCAACATACGACTGAGAACCTCGCGGAACAACATCATTACGTTCTTGCTCCAGAACTTCGGTGTGGTGCGCCAAGAGGATGGGCCGGTGATCGTCACAGGAGACTTCAACGTGAATGTACTTCGATGAGAAAATGAGTAGCTTGTGGCGTTCCACGGTGCCGAACTTGGAGCTCACCTCCTGTTTGACGTAAGGCAGCCAACTACACACAACAACACGCAACTAGATATGGTGTTCGGAAAAATTATTGCTTCACGAGTGCACTGCGTCCCACTGCCAACATACTTCATGGACCACAAAGTGGCTGTTGCATGCATCGAGTAAACTGCTTTTCAAATATATTCACCAGTTTTATATCGCATACTATATTTGCTGTTTATATTTATTACACTTCATTACAAACGTAATATATTCGCAATAGGGTATATATAGCATTTCTATCACTCTGAGCATACGTGAGGAAGGGCCTCACCACATATAGATGCGGTCTACACATAAAAAACGGCCACCAGTGGCGACACACAACGTATAGCCCTTAGTACCAGCGTACGCAACCCATGGAAGCCGCTTCTTATCGACGCTGTCACTACGCACGAGCCTTGCTGCGGTCATCTACTGTGGCCGCGCCACAGTAAACTTCGTTACTAAGCAGGCGCATGTTTACTGCAATTATTACTGCTCCTAAAAATACTAGCCTTGCTTCATGAAACATTCGAATATATTCCAACTGCATTCATTCCTTCACCTTTTATCGAGACTGTGACTTTTCTTTTGTTCTCTTTTTAGTGTATGTAGAGAATATACATATGTATGTATATGTACGCATACGAAACATGACGGCGACAATTAGCCTGAATAATACATATATTTATTAAGAGATAATATATATTTATTAAAATAAATAAAGAAAGCCGCACAATATTGTCACGTAAAGTATACGATTTGATTATGAAAATCATGCACGCACAAGAGAATGCTCGATGTGCAAAGGTGAGAAAGAAGCTGACACAGCTGTTTGTAAGTACCACTGAGCGTGTACGGGTCTACGGAGTTCGAGCGACGGCTTGGAGTCTGGCGCTTTTTTGTGACACACGCAAAAAGAAAAATCTCCGAGCGATGTGATTCCATCCCGACTCACCGTTTCATGATTCTTGAATCAGCGCAAGCAGCTAAATCCACACAGAACTGAAACCCTATCCCCTAGATACTTCAGAGGAAGTGCTGAGATCGCGTTTTATGCGTGAGACCTCTCCTTGGACATCTTCTGTGTAGTCGGTGAATCGATGTGTAGTCTATTACACCGACTACTGTGTAGTCAGTGTAACTAAAAGCCCTAAAGATATACAAGTGCCTAATAAGCTACAAGGTAAAAAAGGTATGTGAATATTGCAAATAAAAAGAAAATAGCCAGAATCTGAGGCTGTTCTGAATTGGCCTAGTGTTCCTCCTGAGAGGTTGTGAAAAATAGGGGTGTGTTTGACACCTGCGCCGCAGGCGTGAATGGCAACTGGTGAAGCCAAACTTTCAGCAGCACAATTCCAGGTAACTTGTACTAGGGCAATCATCAAAATAAATAGTTGGTTAAGTTTTAAAATTTTTCAACAAATTTATTTTTTGACCACTTGCAAATCAGGTAATGTTTTTATCGCTTTGAGGGACACTGAGTAGATTACTTCTTCTGCTGAAAAAAGGCAATTACCGTTTGAATATTTTTAACCTGAAAAGAACACATAGTTGTTTTGATGGTCCAGCTACTGCATCAAAGACAATGCATTGATAAAACTGAACATTCTTAGAAGAGTGTAGCGTTAGTTTATCGCTTCTTAGGCCACGTTTAGATTATTGAGCTGTAAATATCATCGTCAGCGGCAGATACATCGTCATTGTAAATCTAATGTATGTCGAATGCAACGTGATGGCTTCTCTAAAGTGTGATTTCTCATTCCGTGATGCCGTGCTAATTTTCGTGAGGTTTGTGGGTCCTCTTCACATTTAAAGGTGATGCTAATGCCTGCACCGAGAAAACGCTCCCAGAGAATGGCAGGTGCCACAGGACCGTCAGTGAGAGATCAACCATGACCTAGTGACCCAAGTGCGGTGCCAGTAGTAAAAACAAACAGCGTGGTCATTCTCAAAGCGGGAGCCTTGCTGGTATACTGCAAGCCTACCACCTTTCTTGTCTCTTCCTTTTCTCTTTATTTTTTATACTCCCAATTCCGATTCCCCAGAGCGTAGGGTAGCCAACCGGTCATGTGCCACGTTAACCTCTCTGCCTCCATTGCTTTTGTTTCTTATTTTCGACTTAACTTACTTGAATAAAGTAGAGTTCCTGTTTGCAGCAGGGTATCAAGTGTCACGGTTGCATGTGGTTTTAAAACCACTTACGGGTGATTTTTTTTGGAAAACAAACAAAAACTATGAGGACGCTTTAGCTTCGCCGTGAAACGTAGAACGCGAAACTTTTGCCTCACGCACTTTACCTTTTCTTGCTAGTCGAGTTTTTGTTCTCAACCATGCCGTAAAGCAACGAACGACTGTGTGCGTAACATTAGCCGTTTAAATGCCTGCTTAAATGCCGGCTGGAAGGATACCTAAGGGCCAAGTGTACACACTATATTTATTCCTTTTGAGAATTTGCGAAGCGGCTCCTACGCGTCCTTAAGGCAACACCTGATCATGTGCAGTCGTTCACTTTCTTGATGTTTTCACGGATGATGGCGATTATTAAATATTTTCGAGCATTTTGTCATAGTTGAGCCTTTAATAAATGCGCTCGGCGCACTCATCACATGTTTTGACGTATGGCGCGATTCTACGTATCCCGCATGCAATAACACATCGGTTACGAAGATTTATTCCACAATTGCATCTTTCACTCCAAGTCAGTTCTAAAAATTAGCGCGGATCCGTAGTATAACATTTGTCGGTGACACAGGTGGCCTAAATTGGATTTACTTCACTCTCATGTACATTTTTAAGGGGCGAAGCACCTTAAGGCATGGGTCTGTCCATCCTCCATTGTTGTCGTACGTAGCCACCGGTGGCACATACTCGCTCTAGAGTGGGTATGTACCACATGGGATGCGAGAGTGGAGATGGCAGTACTTGGAGTGTTAGCTAGATGCACGCACGGATGTATGCATGGATGGACTGGCAAACAGACTAGCAGACAGGTGATGAATGGATGGACGCGCGGAGCGGCTATGTGCCACAGGGGGTGCGAGATGGCGCTACTTGGAGTGTTCAATAGATGGACGCACGGACGGACGAGCAGACAGACTAGAAGATGGACGAACAGATGGACGGACGCGCGGACGTGCGGACGGATGGACCCACGGACAGACAGATGGACGCAAGGATGGACTCACGAAAGGTCACGCGGACGGACAGAAGCAAGAACGAACGGACGGACGGAAGCATGGACGGGCTGGTGAATGATTCGCCACACTCATCATCATTCACTCCGTGGATATGTTATGATTTTTGAGGGCCGAAGCTCCTTAGGGCGTGGGTCTGTCCATCTACCACCATTGTCGTAGGTAGCCACCGGGATGCGAGACGAGAGATGGCGGTATACTTGGAGTGTTCACTAGATAGACGCACAGACGGATGGACACATAGACTAGCAGACGGACGGACGGATGGATGGACGCGTGGAGTGGGTATGTGCCGCAGGGGATGTGAGATGGCGGTACTTGGAGTGTTAAATAGATGGGCGCACGGATAGACGGACAGACAGACTTGAAGATGGACGGACAGATGCACGGATGTGCGGACGTATGAATGGACGGATGCATGGATGCACGCATGGATGGTCCCACGGACGGATGGAAGCAAGACCGAACGGATGGACGGAAGCCCGGATGTGCCGACGGACCCTTCGCCCCACTCATCATCATTCACTCCGTCGATATGTTGTGTAGTTTTTTGTCCTGGACAAGATGGAAATTTTTCGCTCACAACCAATCACGCCATCACCGATGCCAACGCCAAAGCCAAAATTTCTGCGAAACTAGCTCTTTAAGGTTCTTGTGTTGATGTGATACTACGTTTTGAATCACTGTAGAATCTAATAGCAGTGCTATGCGGGCCAGTTCCTTTTTCCCCAGGGTACAAAGAGAACCCACAACCAGGGTACAACTACTACTGCAGCATTTGTCTGGTGTTAAGAAGAGTGGCACACGTGTAAAAAGCATACTTATTCCGCATGCCTTGTTTTTAAGAGTGTAATCTACAGCGGATCAACTGGCGCCATACATGGTGCTCCATAAAGAAAGCGACAGAATACCAATAAGGAAGGCTGTAAGACAAGCTTATTCCATTTCCCGAATGCTATTTACTGTCTGCTTACAGGAGGTTTTCCGAGGCCTAAAATTCACAGAGTTGAAGATAATAGTTAATGAATAGTATGTTAGTAACTGGTGCTTTGCAGAGGACATCACATTACTGAGTGACACAGGGGACGAATTACAAATTCATGGTTACTGAATTACACAGGGATGTCATAAAGGTAGGTCTTCAAATAGTAAGCAGAAAACAAAAGTAATTTACAAACATATTGAAAGAGAACATCGCTTCGAGATTGGTAATAGTCCACTTGAAGTAGTAAAAAACTACGTCTACCTAGGACAGGTAATAACCACGGAACTGAACCACGAGGTTAAAGTAAATAGAAGAATAAACATTGGGTAGAGCACACTCTGTAAACACTCTCTAACCATGACTTGTAGATTGCCACTATCCCCCCAAAATAAGGTATCTAACAGCTGCACCTGGCTGGTACTTACCTATGGAGAAGACACCTGGAGGATTTCAAAAGGGTTCAGCTTAAATTGAGGAATACGCTGCGAGCGATGGAAAAACTTGATAGGTGTAACTCTAAGAGACAAAAAGAGAGCAGTGTAGATAGGGTAACGAGCAGGGTTAAGGATATCGTTGTTGAAGTCAAGAAGAAGAAGAAATAAAACTCCCAAGCATTTATTTCCCCGAGGGTGAACATGGTTAAGTGCGAATGCACGGGGTGATGCTATGAGGGGTATTTATTAATTCGCACTAATATATTTATTTATCACACTATGGTGCCTTTATGGTGTAATCGATTTTGGGAATCGCAATTTGATCACATGGGGGAGTTTACGTTAACTCACTGGCGAATGCCAACGGATTTTAACTTTACTCTCCCCCACGCGGCACGTTCACTGGCTCGAATGGCTTCGGGAACGTCCACTCGCCATTGACGATTGCGAGCGGCATCTTGACGCCGGCCTTCATCGCCCTTCTCCGCCTGACGCTTGCGTTGTCGTTCCGCTGCTTGGGCCGCGTTCGCGGCTCGATGCTGACGCCTCATCTCGGCCTCGCGAGCGCGCAGTTCACTATCCGCTGCACGCTTCGCCCGCTTGTCCTCGGCCTCGCGAGCGCGAAGTTCGGCATCCTATGCACGCTTCGCCCGCTTGTCCTCGGCCTCGCGAAAGCGCAGTTCGGCATCCGCTGCACGCTTCGCCCGCTTGCACTCGGCCTCGCGAGCACGCAGTTCAGCATCCGCTGCACGCTTCGACCACTTACGTCCGGTCTCACGAGCCCTTCGCAGCGCTGCCTTGTCTTCCAACGTCGGCGAAACCACTGCGGTACCGTCACCTCCAACGACGGGTGCAGTGCTGGCATTCGGTTGTACTGCATTCGTTGTTGATGGTAGCGTTGCCTCCGGGACATCCATCGCACGACCCGCTCTTGACGGGAGACTGAGAGAGAAGGCGGGCGCGCGAGAGAGAGGGGTGCGCGCGCAGCTGCAGCGAGCGAGGAGAACAGAGGAGCGAGCGAAGGAAGAGGGGACGGGCGCAGCGGCGTTAAAGATATAAGGCGCGTTACTGACACCGATATCAGCGTCGCGTCCGTGGCTTATTCGGTAGAGCGTCGCGCTGCGACCCGCCAAGTCCTCTTTCTTTTAAAGATAGAGCGAAGACTGCGGACGCCGCGGACGGTGGTGGATGGTTTGGGTTCACTTATAAAGTGTATTTACACCTAAAACATAGGCTGAGCATGTAGCGCGTAGGCAGGATGATCGCTGGTCATTAAGGGTAACTGACTTCATTCCCAGTAGGCAAGAGGGTTAGGGGAGGCAGAAAGTTAGGTGGGCAGATGAGATTACAAAGTTTGCGGGTATAAAGTGGCAGCAGCAAGCACAGGACCGAGTTGACTGGCGAAACATGACAGACTTATTTTGTCCTGCAGTAATCAGGATGATGATGATGATGATGATGATGATGATGATGATGATGATGATTACAGTGATGATAGTTGGGCTGTCTGAGTGTGTTTTGAGACGAAGATTTTTTTGCCTTTGACCGCAACGCTGTTGGGAACATTTACACATCCAATCCGTTGGCAAATTTTCATGTGACTGTGCAGTAGTAAACACGATGCAATGAAAATGGTTCATATATAGGTCGCGTGGAGTTTTTATTCTTCCTTTATAATATCTCCACTGAGCGCATGGTTAACTTGATTCGAAACAACGTTAGAAAAAGATATACTTCAGCGCGCAGATGTGCGCATATGAATTTTCGGGCATCAGTACTGTCAACAACTGCGAACAGATTCTTGAATAAGTGAAATAGGCTTAGGAGTTTACGCATTAGTAGTTTCTGTGTGATAAGCGATCCATTGTGGGTGATCTCTGAACAAAGTCTCAGTAGTCTTTAGTATCTGCTAATGGGCTCTATAATTGTCTTACGCAGGTTGGGAGGAATCGGGCAAAATTAGAAGAAAAGGGCTAGTTTGATTATTGCTATACTACAGATATAATGAAAATAGCCTGAAGACATCTATGAAAAGCACAAAAGTGGGGTGATCTTGTTTGCATATATCCGAAGTGCAGCGCAAACATTGTTATGCGCGCGCTAGTATAATCACGTTCTGAGGCTTCATATGAATGACAATAAGAGACCTCATTCTAGTTTATTTTTTTTGTAGTTTTCCTACTGTGGGCACTATCCTAGGCAAATTGATCACGCATTTGCGCGTGCAGACCTTACGGGTGTGCGAGCTGTAGTTTCGAATAAGCAGTGAGGAGAACCTCGAATTTCTGAATGCAAGCGCCGTGTCGCTGAAGTATAGAAAAATATTTGAAAAAAATGATGAGCCCGAAAGTAGACCTTCATCATAAATAGGTGGCCGATGCATGTAAGCAGAAGAAAATGCGCCTAAATTACGAAACAAGCTCATCAAGCTAGCTGGAATACTAACACAAATTAGCACCATATCATCATCTTAATCTGCAAATGTCGTAAAAAGACGATAGTCTTGCGTATGGAGAGATTAAACAAAACGTTTATTTGATGTGCTGCGCAAGAAAGTCGGTGATTGGTATTCTGGAGGCACTGCGTTAGAGTGCCTCGAGCGTGCAGCGGAGGCACACGAGCGCACGAAGTCACGTCACACGTGAGACAAGAGCGTTATATGGCAGTTATCTTGGACAACGAAACGCGCGGCTCTGAGACGGGCGTGCGCGCCAGTCTCAGAGATGATAAGGCGTAGAACGAAGGTGACGGGTAGATGCCACCACCGTGTCAACTTAGGAAAGCGTTGGAAAATCTTCCCTTTTTTTGCAAGTGTTGAATGGTTAGCGCCGCGTGGTAAACGCTACGGTCCGTAGAATAACTTATGTACGTCTTTTCTTGTAAAAGCCGCACATACGTATACGCATATATACGCATATACGAACATATACACATATACGCACATACGCATATATGTGTTCTTGTGGTGCCTCAGATATGCGCGATAATTGCTTTTTAATTGACAATTGCACAAGTATGAACGCTCAATCTTGAGCAACGTTGGTAGACGCTGTGGATGGGGTCCGCCGTTTGGGATATCTGCTGGTACCGTTTGAAGTACCCGGTGCCCTTAAGGGTCAGACAAATGGACAGACAGACAGACCAAAATTTTTGCGTCG
Source organism: Rhipicephalus microplus (assembly GCF_013339725.1). Classification (NCBI taxonomy): domain Eukaryota; kingdom Metazoa; phylum Arthropoda; class Arachnida; order Ixodida; family Ixodidae; genus Rhipicephalus; species Rhipicephalus microplus. The sequence goes on from NW_023607652.1 coordinate 22,569, forward strand.
GAGGTCCCCAAGAAAGACTATCTTCTTTAAAAAAAGTTCGCAATGCTTGGAGCGGAATTTTCGACCCTCACTGTAACGGCTGTTCAAATGAACGGCTCGCCTGTGTTGATGCAGCAGTTGCCATTCGTGAGTCTGTCGTTGCGCCTTTTTTCAGCCGTACTTCGCACGCATACAAACGATCTAATTAGGCTGCTTGGTTTACCTCTGATATCTATTCCATTTTTATTTAAATTGAAGTTTCCAGCCGGGGGCAATAAGAAATGTCTCGTATGATCCTGCACGCTTGTCGAAGAAGTAGTTGGAGATTGGGAAGTTTGAAGTTCGAACATTGAGTTAGGCAATACCAACTCAACCATATGGAAGTTTTTCTTTTGCATTTAAAACTTTAGATGAGTTGGTTGGGATTATGTAGATGCATAATAAAAATACACCTTACCCATCGAATCACTTAAACTTTGGTTTTTAGGGGTTTTTCTTTAAACTGCGATGAACTTGATGTGGATAATATTATGCAGGCACAATTTTTCTGTCTTTTTGTATGGTTACTCATAAAAGAATAGTTTTGTCTGAAGCGCAACCAGAGTACCGAATCACGGTTCTTCTTTTGTTATGACAGGCGATCATTTCTTTTTAAACTTTATAACCAACACTAATTCGGTAGATGTTTAGAAAGGATGAAGTTTTACGGCCGTGCAATAGCTTACACCCCTTCACGCTGTATATAAACAACTTAAATAATGCAGTAATATTGTTTTCTTTAGGTATATAACCTGCGCCGTCCGGTGTCGTTAAATGACTAAACCTCTGTATTGTCATCAAACAAGACACCGAAAGGGCTGGGGTGGATATCGAGCGTCCACTTATTTAGTTTTTTAGCATGACCTCTTAAATGTATACGTTTTTCGAGCCGTGGAGTGAGTGGGCAGTGAGCCATCGGTATACCCTTTGAAGCCAGAGTTACTCAACATAAATCGAACAGGATTTTAATTTGCTCCGCAGTGTGGGCGAGCTTTTATTTCATGTACAGTGACTAAGCTTTTTGAGCGACCTAAATGCGTTAGTTTTCAGCTCAAGATATGTTTACATTTCAGTGCTCGCCCATAAAACTGCAGAGCTCCAAATATTTACGTCATTTCTTGACGACAAAGGTAGATGGTATTCACTCCCCATGGCATCATTCATTGTGTTGGTTTGTGTTCTCTAGTAAAATCTGAGTTAGTTATAGTGTAGCTGGAAACAAATGAAGCGTAGGGAAGGAAATGTGAAAATACCTCCATACTCAGTGACTGTGGTTCAATGCTTTAACTAGAAAGCCATGGGAGCGGCTCAGCCAAGGATCGTATGCCAGGAAATGAACTTTTATGAATTCACATCTGTAAACTGACACAAGTTTATTTAGAACTGCATGCTTTGTTACCGTAACACAAAACAGCTGTACCTCCTCTCCTTTCTTCCTGTGCATAGCTTTCGCTCCGTTAGCTGAGAAAGTTGTCTGATAGTATCGATGAACATCGGAGCCATTCACGTTCAATTCGCGGTCCACTGTAGTGCAACTGCCGACTATCATTGGAAGCAGGCTCCAATCTGGCTGAGACACACAGATCTCCATGTTTTCCTCCTATCTATCGCGAACTAAAGCTATCATATATATACACATAAAGTGGGGTGAGCATCTGTGCATTGTAAGTACCTTAAATATCACCTAAATATTGTTTTGGTGATGAAGTAATTGATATTTTGTTACAATATCCTTTTTTTTACTTACACATACGCACTTCAGATTTAACCGTATTTCAGCCTCTTGAATTTACCAGTGCTGAGCAGAACGTGTTTACTGTACCCGCCTTGCACAAAAGTATTTATAAGTTTCAGGTTTCGTTTCACTGCGTAACGTAAAAAGAAAAGAGCATGCCGCCTATCGAACTTGCACCTGGTGCCATTGAGGCCTTTTGTACTTTACCATCAACCTAAGGGTAAAAGTGCGTGTTTTATACTCCCTTTCTGTAAACAAAACTAAACTAATAGACCCATTGCGGAAAACCTTGTACTTCGCGCAGCATAAGTCGATGGTCTTGCATTCAAACACTGACACCTCCAAAGTTTTAAAGAGGCAAGGAGACAGTTTTTCTTCCCTTTTCCAATCCGTTCCCTCTTAACCGTCTGTGATAATGATTTTCTTAGCGTGTTATTCCTTGCAGTAAACAAAGCCTGACTGCCAGTTTACAACATACTATATTGATAGCCGTAATAACTTCACTTACCCTACGCTAACATAAAACCCGACACAAATGATCTGTTTAGAAGGAATAACAAGAGTCTTACGTCAGTGCCTTCTAAGGGTGCCATTTATAATGTGGACGCTTACGAGTTCATCTCAAGCCCGTGTTGCTAAAGTGGCAAATTAGTAAGTCATTTATTGGTGCTCCGCATACGTGTTTAAGCAGCATACTATGGCACATTTGCCACATTAAATGCTTTCGTGTGGTATCAGTTTCTCTGTACTTGTAGTTGTGGAAATTGAAACTATTCCATTAATGCCTTGATAATAGTTTTGTCTCGATTCTCGCAAGTATAACTTAGAGGGTTTTAGGTCACGCATATTGTATTTATGTACAATCGAAACGCGTAAATACATTTCTGGAAACATTTTTAAGGTTATTTGTGGCATTGCACAATTACATGTTGGTCGGTAGTGATTCGTGAGTTGCGAAGGAGCCTTTTATGTAAAAAAAGTCACAACTTTGCCGCAAAGGCGATGAGAAGAACGCGATTGCAACAATCGAAAAGGTCATGCGCTGAATGGAAAGCATATCGAAACGTGCCTCACGTTTCTCATGCACAAATTACGCACTAAACGTACTCACAGGTACGGATGCACGCGAATAAGCGTCTCAATTGGCACATACCAACCCGTGGGTAGGTGCCGCTGTCTGACGCGACGTGTTTAATGACGTACGCGACGCGATTGCCGCACTATTCATATCTTAACCGGCGCGTCAAATTCGTGAAACTATCTGACCCTTCCATGCTTATTTTGGTTCGCGCCAAGCTAAGCGGGTAACCATGAGAGCACCCAAACGTAAGCGGCTACATAGATAGATAGATAGATAGATAGATAGATAGATAGATAGATAGATAGATAGATAGATAGATAGATAGATAGATAGATAGATAGATAGATAGACTCAAAGTCACCGAAGTTCGCTAAGAAATGCTTCGCATTTAAAATTAGCATGGGAGGTAAGAGGGTTTGACGAATATGACGCGCTGCTGAAGACATGAATAGTGTGATAATCTCCTCGGATACGTCGTCAAACACTTCCGCCAGACAGTGGCACATACCGACGGGCGGGTATGTGCCACTGGTATGCGGGTATGTGCCAGAAGTGATTGACAATTTGTATCTACCCAGGAATGACGAGAACACACGAGGACAATTTTAGCGCTCCAGCGTTGAGAAATACTCGAAATCGGTAGCGTCGACCCAACGAATGAAAAAACTAAATGCCAGGGTCCCAGCTGGAATCGAAACCGAGAATTCTGCGCGGAAATGAAGCATTCTACCACAGAGCTACGCCAGAGCTTGGCGTATTATAAATAGACGCCAATCTTCGTGAAACGTCAATAGTTGTTGAATGCTGCCTACCTGATTTTATAAACAATACACATAAACTCCTTTGATACAGCCGTCTTGCCACGTTAATGTCAATTGTGGTTAATGAGTTGCCATGCACTAAATTTGATTTATGTGGCAGTGTTCAGGGCCAGGACTCTCGCAAGCATTACCGCTAATTATAAGCTTCTGGTGTTGCTAATACACATGTTCTAGATGGCATTGTTGCGCAAGTGCGAACAACTGGTTGTATAAACATCTGCAACATTTCCACCAATGTTTGTGCATGCAATATGTGTACATGTAATTAGCGTGATTTCATGACGTGTCACTAAAAAAATAATTGCCGCACGGTCACATTCTCTCTACAAGCTTTGGATAACATTGATTCCCAAGTACGTAAAGCCTGCAGAACTTTCTGATCTAAAGCAGGAGTCGCATGGCCTCTAAGATACACGCCGCGCACTCGCCATCTCGGATGGCTATTAAGAGTCTCACAATACCTCACAGATGGCATCACTATAATTAGCATTTGATGTTTGCTTGATCAATGCCTCTGGAAAAGCATGATATTTTTTCCGCTAGATGGACACAGTTGTCCCATGTTAAGCTGATTCAAAGTTCCTGTGCGTTTTTAGCGACGATGGCTGCACTATCCCAGTCTTTTTTGACATTGTTTGATGGCCTCCAAAATGTGCCTACAAATCACCAAAAGGGCTCGTTTTTGCCGTGATACCTGTCGAAAAAAAATGCGTTAAGTAGACTACTTCCACTATATGACATTTATGTAGCGTTTTTCCCCTATGCACCTGCAAGTAGCACCGTGACTTTTGGTGGAATATCAGCTTGCCACGCCAACAGCCCGGGTTCATCCTCAATGGGACCAAAATTTTTATTCTTGTTTTATTTGCTTCTCTCTCAATTTTTCGCTCACGTACAATTTTCGGCTCACAACCAACGGTGTCGAGGCCGACGGCGGAATTCCTGCGACACGGGCTCTGTAAGGCTATCGCGTTAAAACACAAGAAAAGGCATGACACAGTGATTGTGTCAGCCTTATACGGCTCACTCTCCCCCTGGCGCCATGAAATACTGACCTATGCAGCGCACCCGCACAGATTGGCCGAAGGATGCTTTAAATGTGATAGCAATGCTCGTTTTGTTCCTATTTACGTGGCCCCGAAGTTAAGGCTTGCGAAGCTACCCGCCTTTCGCCATGTACAATTGCAAAGGTTTTGCCTTTCGACAAGCGCGGAAAGCACTGCGGAAACTTACTGAAGCTGAACCAGCCAGTGTGGCTCCTACAATCTAGATTTAGTTGAACTTTTAGGGGTTAAGAAGAACGATGAGGAAGTAGAAGAAGAAACCAAGGGTAACAGAACACAAGGACACGAGAATAACACCTGCTACATCAAAGTGGTGCCAAGGGGTCCACGCTCGCGACCTTGATAGGGACAAGGCTGCCGTTGAAGCCGAAGTGACTTGTCTGAAGCACGACACACTGCGGCACATAACTTCACATAAACAAGTTGGCACGTGAGTTAGGAAGCTTGGTAATTCACGTGGTGGCTCCAGCACGAACACAACGTCTACAAAGTGAAGACAACTGCAATGACTCACGAGAAAGACCGCCACATTTCTGACCTGCAGAGGACTTGAGCGCTGGAGAAACAGCTTGAAAAGCAGCTGGACGAGTCGCAGTGACATTTTTGTTTTAGGCCAAGGAATCCTGGAGAGTCAAAATGCACAATCTTGGTGCTGAGATCTTCAACCTGAACTGAAAGATGGCTGAGGACTCGCTGGAGTGCAGTCACATGAAGAAGCTGCCTGTAAATGCCCAGCAGCTTCTTAAGTATAAGCAGCAGTAGTGTGCCAGGTTAGAGTGGCAGTTGCTGGAAAGGCACACTGAAGTGTCAAACAAGCGGCGCAGCCACGGGGAAGAGCTCCAGCGACAGCATGTATTCCAAGACTCACAGCAAGACGATATATGAATGCAGGCAGCTGAGCTGTATGCGCAGCTGCCCCAAGCCCATTAGGACAGCAACCGAGAGACCACTCAAGTGCAGGTTCCAACTTAGGAACTTAGTAAGAAAAAAAAGAGTGCGACAAGAAGCATAAGTAAATCCAAGGACTTCAGGCCTACCAGAAAGCTTTGTCGGCAACGTTCTCTGAGCTAGAGAAGCAGCTCAGTCTGGCATTGCATCTGAGGTCTCTGATGACTGATGGCTGCTGAGGTCACCGGCGTTCAATGACTCCTTCCTAAAGGACTTACGCTCGCGGCTACTGCTCCCATGTGCTAAACACCGCCATTCTGCATCCAAGCCCTTACGCCTTGGCCAACATTATTGCAGTTTTAACACTTACTATACTGCTTGAGTGGGTGTGCAGTGGTACTTTTCTTCACGTATGCTTGAACTAGAAAAAGTTTGTCATGCCTAACGCGAATGTATTCATGACATTTCTATCTCGTAGAGTTGTTGCTATCAGAAGTCACAAAGAAACGCACATACAGTTTGTTTTCGTACGTTAGTGCAAGCAAGCTTGTCGCCTTAACGCAATCTCCCGGGTAACCTGGCCCATACAAAGTACTTGCACATGCCTTGCACGAATTTGCTGGAAGGCCCTGTCGTCGTTGGCACTCAACGAATCGCAGTTTGCCTCGAGCGACATGGCAAATGCAATCTGCAAACTTCTATGCATGTTCAATCTACTACACAATCAAAAGATGGGTCTTGTTTGAGTGAAGTCATTTAAATATCAACAGTTTTCATTCGCTTCGCAGGCTTTCCTGCTCACGGGTGGATTAAATTCTTTCAGTCTTGGTGAGCATGAAGAAAGAAGGCAGAAAATATTAAATACGCATCATTTCTTTACATACTACAGGCACTTTGAGTATCTATCTATCTATCTATCTATCTATCTATCTATCTATCTATCTATCTATCTATCTATCTATCTATCTATCTATCTATCTATCTATCTATCTATCTATCTATCTATCTATCTATCTATCTATCTATCTATCTATCTATCTATCTATCTATCTATCTATCTAACTCTCTTTTTTTCTATCTATCAATCTATCTCCCTATTCGCTTATACGTTTGGTTGCTTCCGTGATCATGCCTTTAACGTTCGTTTAATCAAGGTTAATATGACAGGGTCAGATGGTTTGATGAAGATGACTCCCTGGCCATGACATGAATATTGTCACAATCTCGTCGCGTGCGTCGTCTAATCTTTCCTGCAGACGTGTGGCACATACCAGCGGGCGGATATAAGCCATGGGTGACTGATATTTATATATATATATATACCCAAGGACGGCGAAAACAGACATGGGTTTTTTAACGCGCGAGCACGAAGAAAAGCTGATATCGACAGCATTGACTCGACAATTGCAAAGCATGATTGTCAAGGACACCGTAAGAATGAAACGTCAGCCTTCTGCATGGCAATACTGTAATCGACTATTCTACCACAGAACTACGCCAGGTCTCTTAACTACTTTGAAAATAGACGCTAATGTTCGTGAAACGTTCATTGTGGTTGAAGTTTTGGCTGTGGAATTTTCATCATTAGAAATGTACTCTTATTATATAGCCTTCACGTCTGGTTCATGTCAATTACAGTTAGGTCTCATCCGCTGAAGTTGATATATGTAGCAATGTCTAGAGCTATGATCCCCGCCAGCACCAGCATTTCATATCTACTTACTGTTTCTTGTGCTCCTGATATTGATAATGGTGTTGGCATCATTACGCCAGTGTAAATAACTTGTTATAACATAACATAGGCGGCTGTTTAACGTATGTCTGTGCAAACACTTGTACATAATATAGCGCTACTTCGTAAAGTTTGGTTCAACAAATCAATCATTTCATAGGCAGTGTAGTCATTTGTGGTTACGGCAAACAGCCATTTCTTGTACTACAAAATACAAAAGTGACCCACTTATCTAGTCCTTCGTGCAGAAAAAGTAAAAAACTGCAGTTCTCGTGCTCTAGCCCGTTCCTGTTACGTGCTTTTTACACAGCAGTGTCACACTGTTGCTTGTGCGTGTGCCGTGGCTTTCAAAAATGTTTTTGGCCACATTCAGAAGATGTCTGCGACGTAATTTCTTCATATTAACTTAAAAATACCTTGCGCAGAACTAAGCATCGGTTACTAAGGCCTTTAGGAACGCAGAGGTACTTCGAAATTCTATGAACACCACGCAAGCTGTACATAACTGCAGTTTTCTAAAAAGTAAGCCCCGTAATTCTCAAGAGGGTTCTGCACAGACAGCAGGAAGTAACATCGAGACGGGGCAAGTGTTTTGGATAACGTAGTGGTGCTTGTGCATTTGAGAAAATGTTAAGGTCTCCTACCTTCGTAGCCCAAGAAAAGCTGTGTTTTTAGACGAAAAGAAAACATCGTTGTCATTCAAGAAGCAATGTGGTGCAGCTGGCAATATTAAAGATATTAAGAGAAGAAATGTGCCCTTGCGCAACGTCTGCACCAATCAAAGGGTCTAAAGCTGAAGTAACAGTAGGAGGCCTGCAGGGAAAACTAATGCTCCTGGGGTATACGTGGTGACGAAAGCTGATTTTGTTATAGTGCCCCCTCTACAGTGCCAGTAGAGCACAGGGATCAGCTATTCACTTTTAAAGAAATCAAGAAGTACTTTTTTCTATGCTGCCAAAAGTTCCCCCTCCCGTACAAGAAATTAACGTGCAGACATTTCGTGATGTTACGCTTGCTCCAGACTAACGGGTACCGGACCCCCTGGCGCATGGAGTATCTCGACCAAGACTACGATTGTCATATGCGTTGCCAGTGTCGTGAGCGAGTAGATTTGAACCATATGCTCTGTGGTTGCGTATCGAGTGGCACTTAGGCTAAGAAGTGCTAAGAAGCGCTTCACTAGCAGACGAACGTCCGGCTGTTCAGGAAGTTCGCGAGGCCACGGAAATTTCCGGGATCTCTGCCGCAACGTGGGATATCCCCTTGCCCTCTCCAGCTGGCGCCTAGCCGAGTGCAGAACCCCTTTTTAAGTAGTAAATATTCCCCACCACCTCCACCACGTCGGGTAACACATAGAGACCCAGCGTTAATGCATTCCCAGAACGCGTTATAGCTTTTTAGAGATGACTGAGCCAAGAGTCGGCTCTCACAAAGTATGCTTAGTACAAACATCTGCCACCCACGATCTTTCGGCGTCACGGCTGTTGTAGCGTCAAAAGCGTGTCAGCAAGGTCACCCTCGGGGTTCCGGCTGTTACAGACGC
>NW_023607653.1:0-34670 GCF_013339725.1 Rhipicephalus microplus
GTGGTACGTGGCGAATCGTTGGTGGAGCATGGACGGAGCAGAGCGGCGGGCGCGTTGAAGACGCTTGCGGTCGGCTTCTTTGGCTCACGTCTCGTCGGTGTTACCCGCGCGCCGTATGCATTCTAGAACGCGATCGGGCGGATGGACGCTTCGGCCCACTCTTCATCATTCACTCCATGGATATGCTGTGATTTTTTATGGGCGAAGCTTCTTATGGCGTCACCAGTTCGTCTCCCGTTACTGTTTGTACCTACCGGTGGAACTTACCTGTTTATAACACCGGTTGCAAATACCCGAGAGAGCAGGTGTGCCACAGGGGATGGACGGATGCACAACCGTAAACACGGATGGACGGACTGACGAACGAACGTCCTGACGAAAGCAGGCATGGACGGATGAATGCACAGATAGATGAATGGATGCACGGATGGACGCATGAAGAGACGAACGAAAGCACGAATGGATGCTCGGATGGACGCAAGCGTGGATGGACTGACGGTCACTTTGCCCCTGCCATCATCATTCACTCCGTGTATATGTTGTGATTTTTTTCGTTGCCCTTCGTGTTTTGTTGACATCGTATCTTTAACCCTATCCAGGTTCTCGTTCTAGCAGGCTGGGTGCTATCAGGTTGCCCTACCAGATTATATTCACCAGTTAGTTGTCTGATCATTAACGATTCACATTCTACGGGACGCCGTATGCCTCAAAGAATTCGTGCTAAAAGCTATGGTAAGAATGAACCAATTTGCTCAATAAGTCACCTTACTGGCTAAACAAAGTTTCTAAAACCGCCATTATGTCTACGAGTGGCTCTCAGTAACACTTCTAGGTTTCACGCACATAGATCTCGATAAATTAGATGAAGGGCGACTGCCACCGTGAACACTTTGGTTAGACCATCGCGTGAGTGGTCAGGTTTGTCAGTGCCGTCAGCGTGCTGCGTTTTCGTTCGTTTTACTTTATTCGTGTACGTAATAAAGTCAGTGAAACACACACTTTACACTGCCATAAACGTCACTGAAACATTCCTTGTCTTCATAGTTTGCTGGTTCTCATTAGGCGTTACGTGAATAATCTTAGATATTAATATTTTTTGAATTTTTACCACTTAGAGCAATCGTTGCGTTATGGCGACTACATAGCTTTTTTGAGCCGGCCTTTCTTTCCTGCTTTCTTTTGATGAAATCACGAACTTCTCAGTTGTGATCAGCCACTTGTCGTGTTTGTTCATATTTGTCTGTGTGATTCGTGCTCTTTGTCCTAAATATAGCACACCAATTACCATTCCTGACCTTTTCCATTTCTTTCTTTCCTTTGGGACGTCGCACGCCACTTTTTTTCTTATTTTCATGTTGTGTTGTGTAATTAACGTGTTGCCAACAATTAAAAATTGATTCTTTACGAAAAGCCCTGAAGGGGTTGCTGAGTTTAAGGTAATTCATTTTTTTAGGCTAAGTACTCGGTGCTTTCATATTGGCGTAACAACTCAATCGTTGTGGTACAAGAAACAGAGATCAGCTTGCTAACTCCAGCCTTCCTAGAAACCCTATGTAGTGTTTGCGTAAGCTTGTATGGTTGCTATTACACCCCATTTCTGGGGTCGTTTAGCGAACAGAGGGAAGAACAGATTTATTTATACAGAAATAGTGCACAAGTGTCAGCAGTGAAGCATGAAAGGAGAATTCGAAAAGCTCAACAAATAACAAAGGTTGAAAAATATTCCTGATAAGTTGAATACCATGGTGTGCTGTCCACCTCCCTCCCAAAAAAGAAGTCCAGGCCGGAATGTCAGGCTACAGGAAAGTAATAGAACAAATGTTGATCGCACAGTGTATTGATTATTCGCGGCGTTTAATTACGTCGACAGACAGAGAAAGTTTTAAAAGCTTGAGGTCATATTGAAGGAACGGAAAACAAAAATCACCAGGATCATTGGCATTTTACAAGCAATCGCAGTTTCATTACAGGAGAACACCGCAAATGGAACTATCGGGCACAACCTGATGAGGAAAGACAAGCTAAGACGTCTGACTATTCCCATAGACAGTAAAAGAAGGCAAAGAACTTTTACAATTAAATTTCTGAGAAATAAAGTTGCTCCACATTCTAGTTGTGCTGGCATACAAGCGCAAAGCAAGTTTTATAAGCGCAAGCATCTCTCAGCGAACATCAGCCAATACGATAGCATCTATCTATCTATCTATCTATCTATCTATCTATCTATCTATCTATCTATCTATCTATCTATTATCTATCTATCTATCTATCTATCTATCTATCTTAGTCTTTGTATGCGCAGTCTTTGTAGCGAAATGCTTGATTTCACAATGTTTTTTTTTTCTTTTTGATGCGGCTGGTGCCTTTTGCACGGCGTTACTTAACTTGACCCCCTATTTGGCCTACGTAAGTGCGTTTCGGAACATGGATGACGTACAGTAAACATTGCACTCGGAGCATTCAACGACGTGTTTTTCGTGCGTGATCGCGCAACCTTTGTTAAGCCTGGACGCTGGTATACCGACGAGCACTTAGCATTGAAGTTCAGCACAAAATTTATCCTCAGATTTCACACTATACTCCTATCTCTAACTGTCACTAAAGTAAGGCATTGAAAGCCTCTCAAAAACACTCCTCTCCCTCATTTGGGTCATGTCACAATCTTTTTAAAAAACTGTGCTGGGGGAGGATGTGGATTCGCTGCAAATTTTCTTCATTAGCTTTGTCGTTTCCCTGATCCAACACTGCCTGCATCACCACTGATACTTCCACCTAACCAAATGCCTTTCTATATAGTTTATGAAGGCTATGTAATATGTAGAGAGTTTCGATATTGTCATGAATCACACGAATAATAGTACGATTATGGTCTATCGTGAAGTAGTCGATGCGAGATTTTGCTTCGTCCTTTTTCGCAAATGAACTCTAATGTCATCCTGATTCTATTAGCTGATATGTTATAGGTACCTTATACAGAACGGACCGTAAGCTAGTCGGCCTGTGATTTTCAAGTCTTTCACACCTCCTTTTTTATGAATTAGGACAATTTCGGCATTCTTTCAAGATTCTGCTACCCTTCTCGTGAAGAGACACTTCGTGTACAGCGTAGCCAGTTTTTTCTACACAACCTCTTAAGCATATTTGAACAGATCTGATGTTACCTTAGGCTTATCAGGTTTTTTTTGTCCTTGCATTTCTTCTAGGACATCCCCTCTCACTATTGGTAGAATATTTCATTTCTAGAGAGATAGAGAAAGAGAGAGATAAATTTGCAAAGAAAGGCAGGGAGGTTAACCAGACACACATCCGGTTTGCCACCCTGCAATGGGAAAGGAATGAAGAGGAGAAAAGGAATCGAACATTCTTAAGAACTGCTTCTTACGATATCATCCTGAGGTCTCAATCACTCCGCTACCTCAACTCTCCTATCATATTTGTGGTGACCTGGAATTCTTTTTTTTAGAGCATACATTTAGGTTTTGCTTATGGACAGTTTTGCCTTTAATAATTTTAGGCCTTTCATGCTTTCGACAGCATGATTTACTGTCTACATGTTACACCACCTTGTGTCGGCTGCGTAAAGCCTATTGAATAAATTCGATAGCTCTAACAGCGCTATTTTCAGCTGAATTTGAGATTGTTTTGGTTTCACGTCTCCTAATAAGATTTTTTGTCTCCACGGATAGCTTGCCGGGATACTCTTTATTGACTGTATTCGTACTTCCATAGCACACTCCTTAATGAAACTAGATGGCACTAGTTCATTGCGTCAATGCTAACTTCAGTTTCTTGAGCCACGAACCTACAACCAAGCAAAACTCTGAATTCCAGTGCTCTCCCTCTCATTGATAGCTCAATAATTGCCTTCTTGCGCAGCAGTTTCAGCCTTTTTTTCTCTTGCCTAGGTTGATTTGAGGCATGATTTGAGAGTGGAATTTCTCGACTACTTCCACATTCTTCAATATGCCCTGGTGTGCAAACACAACAAAGTTTATTTCATTTTTTGTTTCGTCGTTCCAACTCCTCCAAGTCGACCTACACTCTAAGAAAAAATCCTGCTCAATGGCGAGTAAGGTCCATTTTAGTCCTGAAATCGAGTCGTTAGTCCACCAAAAGACCAAGTGTTGTTAAAAGCGTGTCGTGTGGAAATTCAGAGCACTAACTACAGAACGAGCGACTCCATGCTCCTTCAAGTAGGGGCTGAAGGGATTGAAATACGCTCTTTTACAGCCTTTGTTGTGTGGACAGGTCAGCAGCCTTTCGAAGATCTGACTCTCGGTCAGGTGCAATCCATTTTTCTGAAATTACGCTTCTACTTTTTCGGGGTAGAATAATGTGGCAAATCATGTTCAGGGGTTCAGAAAACTGACGACAAGGCTTTTCAGGCCACTTAAAGTTACGATGAAGAAAATAACGCAAGAAAAGAATAATTTGTCAAGGAAGAATACTGCGCTGCTTATTAAAATGATTCGAAACGTGTTTCAAATAAATTCAAAAGTTTACTAGCGATGACAAATTAGCACGTCTGATGAACATTTAGCACATATATTGTGTATCCATCCACACCGGGCCTTTTCGGAATCGCTCACTCTCACTCTAGTCAAGAGTGCGGCTCGTGTTCATCACCCAAGAGATAATTTTTTGCTTTAGTTACATTGAAGGCGAGTGCCGCTTCACATGCTATCAACGTAGCTGTGGAAAACACAATTCGTCGCACGTGCTGAATTGTGGACCGTGTGTATTTCTGTTTCTATGGAATGTTTGTTCAATGTACTGAACCCGCAACTTTCCCGCAAAGAAATGGACACTTCAGCTTTTATGCAGGGCTCTTTCGCTGCTTCTTTTTTTTCAAGTTTTCAAGAATGGATGTCATCGCCTTGAAATGTGATCATAAATCTAGATAACTGGCTCTGGAAATCATATGTCTGTTAATTTTCAAGGTAAGTTTTCCATTTTCGTCACCTCGGCACAATACATACCAAATAGTGTAAAAATTGAAAAAGTATGTGCGTGGCATGATTTAGCATGTTTTATGAGCTCCGGCAGTGTAATTGTTGGGGCTTGGGCGATTAGGTCGTGGTTTTCTAGCTAGTTTAATATTATAAAATCATTTGTTCAATTTATTGCAGATGAGAGGATCACCAGCGCGGCGAACGCCTGTGCTGCGCATTACGCAATGTTTGGGGAAAATAAATGTTTCTGGCTTTGAACTGGTCCTCTGCAAGTTTTTGTTCCAACACGCATTCACCCATGTAGTTCTGAGTAAGGCACAGCTGACGTGAGTTATCACATTAGTCTGGGAAGATGGCCGGGTGGATGAATGGTGGAATATTCGTTAGTCCCTGAAAACACTGTTTAAATGAATTAACAGTTTAACCCGAAGCAGTACATTCACTCTACCAGGAATGATTTCTCATGATCAACAGTTAGTTCTAACAAGAGTAACGTTTGCTCTGCTAAACCGTTTCCGAATATCATGTCAACCCTTACTGGAGTAAACCATTAGTCCTCTCAGGAGCAACCCTTAGTCCGCTTACAATTACTACTTCAAGGACTAACTGTTTATCCTTTTGCAGTTAGTTCCCGGAAGGACAAATAGGTTTAGCAACGAGTTGATCCCAAAAATACTAACTCCTCCCCCCTTTTAGTCCCTCTTTTTCTTAGAGTGTAGGGTTTGCCCGTTTTCTGTAGAAGGTATTCGACACCGTACGCTATTACACGGCTGAACTCTGCTAGTAAATATACTCTGGTATTTCTGAAGCCGATGACATGTTTCCCCCCCAACCAGTCTCCAACCTACGTTTTGCCAACCTTGGTCTCAAAGTCGCACATCAGTACAGTTTACTGTCCCATTACCTTACTCAATGCTTATTGAACGTATTGGTAAGCGTTCAACCAAATCATCGACATGCCTGGATGTAGGCGCGTAGGCCTGTATCAAAGAAATCGTCTTAATAAACTTAATTACGATACTTGCCACACTATTACGGAAGCTGTAGTATTCGTTTATGTTGGCAGCTTTACTTTTATGGATAAGCAACCACACTCCTAGTTCTCTTCTGTCAACTAAACCATGGCAGCATAGAACGTGTTTGTTCTTGAGCAGGATATAACGGTAATCTGTTCTCCAAACTCTGCTGAGCCCTCTCATATCTCATTTAACCCTATTCATTCTCGCGAAAGACTCGCAATCTAATTTACAGGTTTCATGAAAGAAAGAACCAACATTGCCACCAGAGACTCGCGTGAATTAGTACCCAAAAAGCACAGACAACTCCAAGTTCTCAAGTGTACAGCTTCGTAAAGATCTAAACACCATGACCCTTCCCATGTAAGGTGCCCTAATTATCGCGGCTTGAGCCAGCAGTAACCATGACCACGAATCTGGGCACCAAGGCCTGAACTTTCCTGATCCCAGCACGCAAGTTTCTCAGATGAACATTTCGTTTTTCATAGAATGAAATATTGTTTGCCTTAGATGTTTGTTTCAACTTTTAATAGGTTCCTAATTAGCCAATTTTTTCATTTTTCAAATAATATCATTATTATAGGGGCAGCCTTGACATCACAGATGTAAATCCTCTAGATAAAGCACAAAATTAGCTACAGAAAAGTATTGAAAGGGCTAGAGAGAAATGTATTACGACGAAAGCAGCTGTATCTGGCGACCAATTACGCAAGCTCGCCAACGGGAGACGTATTTTTCCCTTGTCTCATGAACTTGAGGCTGCACACCTGTCGAATACAGGCTTGGGATTCACGCCCCTTCTTACTACTGGATAGTTATTCGGTCATATACGATGCACGCCATCTCAACCTGTGAGTAATAACAATGTGGGGATCATATCTGTAATGAACAATAAAACTTGAAGGTGCAAGTGAATAATAGATTGAGAGCAATTTTATTAGCTCCGTCCTATTATATTCTTCTGACTGGCGGACGCAGTTCATTTTTACACCTATATATTACAATATTATTCCTAATAATCAACGAGAAATTGCACTTTCTCTATCTCACATGGCTTCTGGTTTAAGCACTATCGTAAATATAGATGAAGCTTCACACTTGATACTAACTCGTGACAGATAAAAGCCCTTCGTTTTTTTAGTATACATTTTACGAGAAGTCGCATCCGCATCGTATATTGTGATGAAGCCTGTCACGTATCGTACATAAGTCTTTTTAGATTCAGCGAATATTTCTGGAGTTTCCAGCACTCTGGTGGTCAATTTAATGGGAAGCATCAATGTTCCATTGACCTAGCCTTTTTTATATTGCATTGAAGCAGTCTTACAATGCGCTTCAAAGCCTTTCTGTAAATGTTGTAGGTGTGTACATATGTAGCACAATATTTCCGCATAGTTGCTGGCTTAAAGTTACATCAGCAAGTGCGTATGCGTTCGCTCACTAAATGAATTGCCATGTTAAAAGCGGAATGTATTTGTGTATTCTAGTTTAGGTATATTTTCTTATAAATAAAGTTAACTGCTGTGTTATTTGAGCCCATGTTTCGATCGACCACGTAGCGATCATAAATGATATTTGCGCCGTTCTCAAACATTTACCTAAGCTTTATACAATTCTAAATAAACATTCTATGAAGGCGTGATCTTCATAGGCATGAGGGAGTTCACAGGGTAACTTCAACAGCGAATAACTAACTAATGACTTTTGTCTCGAAGATACAACTAAAATAACATTTCAGAACGTTTTGTGTACAAATGTGTTCACTGTATAGGACATAAAGTAAGCACTTTATTGTTCGCGATGTGAAGATTCACTTGGCTAGTACATAGCTATAATCAGTTGTTTTTGCATGTTTTTCTACACACACACGCGCGCGCGCACACACACATACACACACACACGCATATATATATATTATATATATATATATATATATATATATATATATATATAAACAATGAAGTGCTAACATAGGACCCGGAAGTAAAAGTTCAAAAAAAATCAAGCACGTTGGAAAAATTGTTTTGTAAAGGACTGACGTTTCGGCTGCGGGACCGGCCTTCGTCGGAGTGATGTGAACATGCGATGGTAACGCATATAAAAACTTGCTATGATACGTTACTGACCTTTTTATATTGCGTTACCGTCGCATGTTCACATCACTCCGACGAAGGGCGGTCCCGCGGCCGAAACGTCAGTCCTTTACAAAAAATTTTTCTACGTGCTTGATTTTTTAAGTATAATATATATATATATATATTGTCACGAGCGGTTGCAATGCACGGCGCATACAGCGCGAATGAACATTCAGAAAAAAGGTGAAGAAGGAAGACGACGTTGGGGTGTGCTGTCTCGAGACCCCTTGTGGAAGTAAACGCGAACCATCCAGGCTCGCCTGTTTTCAACCTTTTCGTGTACTTCTTGCGTGTAACATTTGGTGGAGCTGTGCTGGGTACCTTCCCACGACCTACGACGGAGCCGTCAGCACCAGAACTTCGTAGAAGCCGTCGCCTTGCCGGACTTTCGCCATCGCGCCCCGACATGTCTCTGGAGCAAAATGACCCCCTCAGCAATGCCTCGGCAAGACCACCGCTGTATCAGCATTACCGAGAGCCACGGCCGTTCTCAGCAAAGCCAGGGGAAGACTTCGATGAATGGCTGACCCATTACGAAAGGGTAAGCCAATGCAACAACTGGAACCCGGCCAGCCAGCTCAGGCATGTCGTTTTTTATTTGACGGACACGGCCCTGGTTTGGTATGAAACCACGCCGACACGCTTACTACATGGAGCAGTCTTATTGAAGAAATGAAGAAGTGCTTTAGCGACTCGGACACTAAGAAGAAACGAGCGGAAACAGCTTTAGCTCAGAGAGCTCAGGTGATCGGCGAGACTTGCACGACATATATTGAAGAAGTTCTCAAGCTGTGTAAGACCATCGACTCTCGAATGCCCGAGGAAGATAAGTGGGACACCTTTTAAAAGGTATTGCGGAAGACGTCTATAACTTCCTCATTGGAAAAGACAACCTGAACACCGTATCAGACGTGATTCGGCACTGCCGCACATTCGAGGCGCTGAAAACTCGCCGAATCACGCCGAAGTTTGGACGGCTAGCCAATGTCACGACTGTGGCCAGCGTTGACGCGAGTCCGCAGACAGACCTCTCAGCTACCATTCGGCAGATTGTCCGTGAGGAGCTCCTGCGGCACGAAGAACAAACGCGTTATGCGGTGCCGCGTTGCGCCTCCGTCGCTTTCCGAGACGCCGTCTGCGCATCTCCTCCGGCTACTTGGCAGCATTCGGTGAATGCTGCGGATTGTAACAGCTACCGACACGACCCGCATTATGGCCAGACCGAACAACGCCATTACGACTCGATTGATCGGCGTTTTGATCAGCATCCACGCGACGTTCGCCCACGAAGACCCAGCACTGCCTACGACATCCAAGGGGAGGGGATGAGTTACTCTCAGCCTGTGGCCGCTGTGGAATATTTCAATCAGCGTCCGGAAGTTCGCCCTCTGCCCGTGTGTTACAACTGTGGCACGCCTGGCCACATAGCTAGGTATTGTAACCGACGTCGGGCATTCAGCAATGGACAGTCGGGATCGTTTATGCAACACGGTGGTCGTGCAATGGACACTAATAGGCCAGGAAACACCACTTTTGAAGGCTACTTCCGAGAAGAAAGAAGCCGTCACTTCCCTCTGGACAGCTATTCTGGAGAACAAGAAAGGTATCGAAACCGTTACCGCTCTCCTGCCTCCGAACGTACTCTGACACCACCACCAGCTTTCCGAGCGTCTCGATCTCCATCTCCCAGACGGCGTGTGACGTCATCATCTCCTCGACGCCGCTTCGCGTCACCACCGCCGGGAAACTAGCCAGCGCGGCCGATGGAGGTGAGGTCGCTGGAAAATCTTTGCTGCCGACTCGGATACCTCCACCTATCTTCATGCTGAAGAATAAGGTTAATGTACTTATTGATGGCGTTTCTACCATGGCTTTAGTCGACACGGGAGCAACTGTTTCTGTCATGAGTGTGGTGTTCAAAAATCTGCTGGGACGCAAGGTTATGTTTCATTGGGACCACAGCACAAGCTTTCGTGGAGTGAGTGGGGACTCATTATACCCGGTTGGTGTGTGTAACGTGGATGTCTCCTTGGGTGGTCAAACCTTTAACACTGAGTTTACCGTGCTTCCGCGTTCCACACACGATGTAATTCTCGGCATTGACTTTTTGAAATTGTGTGGCGCCAATGTTGACTGCCGAACAGGAGAACTCAGTATTTGCGGAAGTGTGTCCTCTGCGCTCTTAGAAGAATCATCCCAGCAAGAGAGTGTGTTTTGTGTTTCTGAAGACACTGTTGTGCCCGCTTTATCCGCGATGCGCGTTCCTGTTGTTTGTTCGTCTTCTGTTAGTACTTCGTTCGATGTTGCGGTGGAACCGGTCCATAGAAACTGTCTTAAGAAAAATGTGTTGGTTCCGTATTGTATGGTTTCAGTTACCGATGGATGCGCAGGGCTATGGACGCTAAATTGCTCCACTGAAGCCGTAGTGCTGTCTCAAGGCCTAAAACTTGCTACGTTTCAGGGAGAGTCATTTATACCTATGGCAGTGCTTACAGAACTACCGGATACAGCACAAACCAGTGTCTCGCACACCGCAAACGAACACATGCTCGGAATGGTAGCTACATCGCTCAGTGACCATGAACGTCGTGTTTTGATGGCCCTGCTCTCGAAACACTCTTCAATATTCGACTTTGCACAGCACGACGGCCCCACATCGATTCCTGCATCCCGTACTCGCCATCGCATCAACACAGGATCCGCTGAACCGATTCGTCAAAAACCATATCGTGTGTCCTCTGCGGAGCGAAAGATCATCAGCGCTCAAGTCGAAGAAATGATGGGTAAAGGAGTAATTCGGGAATCGTCTAGCCCTTGGGCAGCTCCAGTGATACTGGTGAAGAAGAAAGACGGCACGTGGCGATTCTGTGTCGATTACCGTCGCCTAAATGCCGTTACTAGGAAAGACGTATACCCACTCCCACGAATTGACGACGCCATCGATTGCCTCTTTGCGGCTTCTTACTTCTCTTCTGTGGATTTACGATCAGGTTACTGGCAAATCCCTATGCACCCGGATGACAGAGAGAAGACCGCTTTTGTAACGCCCGATGGACTATTTGAATTCAACGTGATGCCTTTCGGGCTTTGTAACGCCCCCGCAACGTTGAAAGGTTCATGGACACTATACTTCGCGGTTTGAAGTGGGAAGTTTGTATGTGCTACCTAGACGACGTTGTGATCTTCGGCCGAACATTTCGTGAGCATAACGAGCGCCTGGACTTGGTACTGAACTGCTTGAGGAAGGCCGGCCTTGTGCTTAATTCTAAAAAGTGCCATTTTGGTGAACGACAGACACTTGTGCTGGGACACCTGATCGACAAAGAAGGTATACGACCAGATCCACAAAAGACAACAGCTGTGGAGGCATTCGAGGCACCTCGCTCTGTGAAGCAGCTACGAAGTTTTTTAGGGTTATGCTCCTACTTTCGCCGTTTCATTCCCAAATTTGCTGACATAGCTCATCCGCTCACATGCCTTCTCCAAAAAGGTGTTCCTTTCGAGTGGAGCTCGGAATGCGACTCATCGTTTCGGCAGCTAAAGCTACTGTTGACGTCCCAGCCTATTCTTCGCCACTTCAATCCGTCATCACCGACAGAAGTTCATACCGATGCTAGTGGTGTTGGCATTGGCGCCGTACTAGTTCAGCGTGTCGGCGACAGCGAGCATGTGATATCGTACGCTAGCCGCTCATTGAGTCGCCCCGAGCGCAACTACACTGTCACCGAACAAGAGTGTCTGGCGGTCGTCTTCGCTGTGCAACGGTTTCGATCGTATCTCTACGGGCGCCCCTTTACTGTCGTCACGGATCATCACTCTCTATGCTGGCTTGTGAATCTTCGGGATCCCTCTGGTCGACTAGCACGCTGGGCGCTCCGTCTGCAGGAGTATGATTTCGTTGTTTCCTACAAGAGCGGCCGGCGACACGCTGATGCTGATTGTCTCTCTCGCCTGCCACTCCCAACGACTGAATGTGACGCGGACAACTTTGATGAATACATCGCTTTTGTGTCCACGGGATTTCCGGATATGGATACCTTCATATCAGAGCAGAGGAAAGACGACAGCTTACAGCCGCTATTCGCGGCCGCGCGGGAGTCCGCTGCAGACAATCGTTTCGCTTACGTGACGGCGCCCTATATAAGACGAACTTCTCGGCTACCGGTGCGCGCTACCTTTTGGTTGTCCCCAAGAGCCTTCGCAGTCACGTATTATCTGCCATGCACGACGAACCAACTTCCGGACATCTTGGATGCACAAGAACACTCTACCGTGCTCAGGAACGTTTTATTGGCCCCGGATGCGCAATGATACCGAACGGTACGTCGCCAGCTGCACCCAATGTCAGCGTTACAAGCGACCAACTGACGCGCCGTCTGGTCGCCTTCAGCCTGTTTCGCCTCCTAGCACCCCCTTTGAGCAAGTTGGTATAGATCTTCTGGGCCCTTTTCCGCGATCCACAGACGGCAATCGTTGGGTCATCGTTTGCGTAGACCACTTAACCCGTTATTGTGAGACGGCAGCACTGCCGTCGGCCACAGCAAAAGACGTTTCCATCTTCTTGCTGTTTCAAGTTATTCTCAGACACGGACCTCCTCGCATCGTAATCAGCGACCGTGGGCGGCAATTTACCGCGGATGTTGTCGAAGAGACCCTTCGTCTGTGCTCATCAAGCTTCCGCCATTCCACTCCATACCATCCACAGACTAATGGTCTAGTGGAACGCACGAACCGAACGCTTGCCAACATGCTGTCCATGTACATCGACTCCGCGCACAAAAACTGGGACACAATTTTGCCTTTCATCACCTATGCTTTCAACACCGCAAGACATGAGACCACTGGTTACTCACCTTTCTTTCTCCTTTATGCTCGTCCACCACGCTATAATCTTGACACTATGCTTCCCTACTCTGCTCATCACAGTGAGCCGATCAACGAGATTCTCTGTAGAGCAGAAGAAGCGCGACGCCTCGCTCGGCTACGCACCGTCACCTCGCAAGACCGGTCAAAGATCCGCTATGACGACCGTCACCGACATGTTCACTTCAATCCTGGAGATCAGGTGTGGCTCTGGACGCCTTTACGGAAACGTGGCCTGTACCAGAAATTTCTCGCTCACTATGTCGGGCCCTACGTTATCCTCGAACGCCTCAGTGAGGTCAACTACCGCATAGCACGGCTCACAAGCACTGGACGGCGCTCGGCTAAAACAGAAGTGGCGCACGTCGCTCGCATGAAGCTATGCAATGCACGAACCACTGAGTGACTCGCCCGGCGGGCTTCGTCTGCCAACGGGGAAATGTCACGAGCGGTTGCAATGCACGGCGCATACAGCGCGAATGAACATTCAGAAAAAAGGTGAAGAAGGAAGACGACGTTGGGTGTGCTGTCTCGAGGCCCCTTGTGGAAGTAAACGCGAACCATCCAGGCTCGCCTGTTTTTCAACCTTTTCGTGTACTTCTTGCGTGTAACAATATATATATATATATATATATATATATATATATATATATATATATATATATATATATATATATATATGGCGGTATGATGAATGGGATTATTAAGAGAAGATTATTCCATGTCCAAGGAAGTTTCCGTTAACACACTATAGCTTCGCAGGAGAGGACAGCATTCTATGGTATCAAGTACAGCTCTGGAGGGCGAGGCTGGCTGTTGCGCTTTGGACAACATAAGCATGTTTGAGCGTGGAATCAGATAGAAACACAGCCGGAATTCTTGCGATGAATGAACGTGGTGTGATGGCCTTGAAGCATTGGCTGGATCATTTGCGCAGGTGTCGTGCTATTTCTCTTGATTGGAATCCATGCGGCGCCACCCGTTTGCGTGCTTGTAGACCGAGGCTGGTGCGGCGATTTCTGCGTCCTTGCGGAATACAGGGTATGGTTTGGCGCCTTTCTCGACGTTGTATGTCATGTTGCCTGAGTCTTGATCTCGACTGGAGAAAGCTTACTCTGCGTCCCTTGGGAAAATATTCTGGATTCGACACTCTCTTTGTCTCGAGCGAGAAATCTTGAATGTGTCGTCGGTTTGGTTGATTCGTTTGTAAACGGCTTTCCATAAATAGCCCTTCCAGACTCTGTCGTTCTTGGGCTTGATTTTGCTGGCACTGGTGGTGTTGAGGTGGCAGCCGTTTTTGACGATGGCACTGATTTTCTGGGCAACTTGTTGCGGTGTCCAGTAGGCAGATGGTAGTCAGTGGACTCTTATGCTGCATGTCGGGTAACAAAGGTTGTGCGCTCGAATTTACTGGAGACTCTTCGGTGGCCCTTGTGACACCGTTCCCAATGGATGCTTCTGGCTTGCGGCAACGTGTGCAATTTGATGATTCCGAGCCTCCTGTGTTGTTAAGGCTCCCAGTTGTCCGTGCACTGGATGGTGACACCGCATCAGGCGTAGTTTGGTCAGATTTCAGTCGGAAATGTTTGTTTTTCTGTGTAACTAACGAGTTAGGCTGTTCTGACGCATGCACCTGCTCAGAAGGGTCAGAGCCTAGTGGAGTATCTTCAGGATTTCTCAGCTCTATATCAATCGTAGGAAGCATGTTAGATGCGAGGGGAGCGCTGTGAGCAACTGAAGAGCCAAGCGACGGAAAAGTAGGAGGTGGTCGAAGTGCGCGAGACGGAAAGTACTGTGCACAGGGTGGCTCCCTATTGTGAGTGCTACGGTACAGTGATGACGTGAAGGTTGGTTTTCGATCGGGAAGTTGCAACGCGGTGCGGTTGAGGGTACACTCTTCCTGCAAACAGATCTGGCTGCCTTACAGTGAGAGGGTGCTTTAATTTCTTTTTGTTTCAAAGGCCGATTCATTTTTTAAGTCTCAATGCATGAGCAGTGCTTTTGAATGCGGCGACCGAGCGCGGTTGTCTGTGGATGGTCAGTTATAAGCAAATCTTCGTCGTAGTCGTCAATGTCTTCCTTAAACCAAATGATCGATTCTTGTTTTATCTTTTTCCAAGGCTCATCGTTTTGAATTATGTGGATGAGGTAGAATTTGAAGGCCTCACCGGAGACATTGTTGGTAAAGTTGATGATCGTCTCCCGTCCGGACCATCATGCAGTGGTTGCGTGGAGCTGGAACAGGCAGAACCAGCCCTGTAGAGGTCCATTGTCCACTGCTCCGGTGTACTTAGGGATGGGAAGGGTAGTCGATGATTCTGGCATGGTGCTGGTCGCTGTGTGTGGCCAGGAGATGATCCCGTAGTCGATGTATAGTCAGGGCGTCTTGTGGAGAATTGCGTCGATGATGAGGCACTGATGAAGTGGCTGGGAGGTCTTCATCCCGCATACTCGTCTAACGCTAGGATGAATGGGCGACGTGGCCTGGCTCATACGCCATGTTTATTCTATTCTGCACTTCTTCCTTCTCTGCCTCTACTACCAACTCCTAACAATCGCTACCTTCTTACGTTACACACACACACACACACACACACACACACATATATATATATATATATATATACCTAACCTATGGTTTCATTTCCACCCAATTACTGTTTTTTAGCCCAATTTTCTTCCCTCTGATATGTTTGACGTTTTAAGGACTGTGTTGGTTTTACATATGTTCATTAGCTATTAGGTAACTAAACGAAGCAAATAAACTTAACGGTTAAACATTTACGCAAGACTCCCGATTTGCTTTGTCAGTCCTTGCTAGTATGCGTTTTCTCTGCCCTTTGAAGCACTTCCGTTTCTTTACACTGATTTGGGTCACCGACCAAGGTAGACACGTGTGGTGAAAGAAGCCGATGGCAGGATCACATCTGGATTTGAGCGTTCCCTCAGAAAACAAACCTTCTTGAACAGCCTTCTGTCAATGTTAATAGCGAGTGGAAGGCACAGACGCGGACACATATACACAAAAATACAAAGTAATCTGTAAAGACAGCCTAAGTACTACGCTGCTATACTCGGCCGTTATTTCTTTAACTTTGTCTAATGCAGCAGGAAGAGTACCATTAAAAATGGCATGTATTTCTCGATGTGGGGATCTGTCAAACGGATGACGTGCTTTGATTATGTGACGTGCATTTCTTTGTGAACCTACCTTCGCTTTTCCAGGTCAAGTAAAATGTTCAATAGGGGAAACTTTTCCATCTTATCAATCACAGATTTTCTAAGTAAGATGGTGATGGAAACTTCGGGCAATTTTATCATGGGTGCACAACACTCTATAACGCATGCCGTGTAAAAGACACTGATTAGACTTCCCAAACTGCGACCTTGAATAACAAAGCCGCAAGCATAGCATGCCTTTTATCCTTTTAGGTTAAGATATTCATACTGTACGCAATGATTTATTAAAATACCTTAGCCAATACATAGCAACTGAAACTGACATTAGCCTATCAAGCTTTGTTATGAGAAAAATAGTTTTTATCCTGTTGACATTATCATATTTTGGATTGGCGTGATTTTATGGCAGTATCTTTGCACTGATACTAAATAATTATTTTGTATTCACAGTGAATGCATACTCTTCATATTTATTTGATACGTCACGTTCTTGTTATAATGCTGAATTAATTCTGCGTCCTACATATCTTTTCTACTGCTAACCTGTTCCACAATTTGATTTAGTTCATCAGTAATAAATTTTTGTTTCCCTTTTCCTCGTCTTTTTTTAATGTACCAAACCTACCCATATAACACCAAGCTAAGAGCCCTTCGGGTGTTGTGAGTGAATGAAAGTTCGAGTTTTTATGTAAGCTTACTATCCGCAGGGATCTTTACTGGCCCATGACAACACCTGCAGGGTTATTACCGCCCCCCACTTACACTGTAAACAGAAGTACGCCGAGAAGCGAGTAAATGACATTTTCCTCTAGCGCACGCCTTGATGTGAGTTTTATAAACACCGTACGGATGGAGTAAAAAAATTACTTCCCATCAGTAGGGGGTTTATGCAAGGTGCCAGGGGGATTTTTATTTAAATTCATCCCTCAATCACGATCCCTTATCTTGCAGTGGGGAGAATCGTACGTCTTGGCTAGTCTTTGAGTTTTGTCAGAACGATTCTGTTGTAGTTACCGGGAGCACAAAGATCACTGCAATCGTTGCACAGCCTCCATTTGCTCAAAGAGGGTGCTTTTCAGCCACATCGAACTAACAACTGCGACGCTTATTCACGTTTATCTGCACCTGTGAGTACGTTTTCTGCGTCCTTTGTGCGTGAGAAACACGGGTCATGTATTAATCTGCTTGCCATTCTGCGCGTGACGTTCGATTTTGTTGCTAACGCGTTCATTGCTTCGCCTTTGCTTCAAAGCTGTGACTTTTTATTACAGCTCCCTACACTCCACCTGAAATAAAAGGCATTGATGATTAGTCGAACGCCACAATTCACCGGCATTCAGCGCCAGGGGCACTAATGCGAAAGCAAAAAAAAAAACATCGTCACGTGAACACCTCATCGTGCATGTCATAATGATGGGACTGGTGGGCAAAACTAGTGACGCCACTGTGACCTAATCAAGAGTTCGACGAAAGCTTGTCTACCAAAGTCGGCCTTTTGCTAGTCAATACCAGCTACAATAAATAGACGAAAAGAGAGTACGTCTGCTGTCTGCGCACGCTTGTTGCGTAGCCTACTAACTTCATAATTGACAATGACTTCTATTTTAGTGAACACGGAACGCATATGCGATTCTGAAACGTTATATGATTATCAAACGTGGTCAGAGACCACGTTTTATTTTATCTCATGGCTACGTTAGCATGATATCAACTGACATCACACTATATAGTGACGTTTTCACATCACATAGGAGTTCATGGCATCGCTTGGTGTCAATTATCGGCCGATAACTAAGACAGTGCAAAAATCACATAAAGTGTCACTGCTCCTGGAAGCAACGCAGGGTCACTTTAGGTAGAAAAAGCTTTTGGAGGGTAGCTGCGTAGAGACAACACATCGTCTGTGAAGAAACAAAAGATGGCTGTAGGCTTTCACCTGCTTTAGGAGAGAACGTAAGGTTGTCTGTGAAAATTTTTGATGACAGGTCATGCATTCTAACTTTTTAGTGGTTTTAAGATTGTTGCGTTGAAATAAGATTGTCACAGGCATGGCGGCTTTTGACATCATTAGAACTTTTATCCTTGCCTAGATACGCAGAGGCATTGTTGGTTGGTTTATTCGGTGTAACGCCCCCCGAGAATCTTTTACTGTAGCAGACGCTATAATGAAAGGCTCTTGGTTAGTTCGACTATTTGACGTACTTTAGCGTGTATATACACGACGGACATATCCGCGCAACTCTCTTCCGCGGACGATCGTTCCGCCGCCCTTGCGGCTTCGAAGCACATCCAGACGATGAACGAAGCAGCAGAAGACGCGCTGGAAAGAAAAAAAAAAAACATGGTCTGAAGCGAGAGCTGCCCGCTTCGAATTTTGAAGCTGCTCGTCTTCTAACGCGTGGGCGGTACTGCCAAACTGGTGGTTGGGTCGGTTTAGGTTTGTGCCCTCAAGCATTGGAAGCAACGTATACATGACAATTTGGTACTGTTTCTGAGTGCCGTACTCGTTTTCCTAGAACGGCAGGCTTAGCGACTGCCGCTATAGGAGGGTTGCACGTGACGTCATCCGCTTGAGGCGCTAGCGGCGTTTGCCTCTACCGCCATGTTAGTGGTCTAAGCGCGCCCTTTTTGAAGCGGCAAGCGGCAGTAAGAGGTTGTGTACGTGCCGCTACGTACTGAACCAACGTGTTGAAATTCGACTGAGTGCTAACGCGCGTGACTTCCGAAGTCCGGCGAAACTTCGCTACGAACATAAGGTTCACATTTGCGGCAGATATCGACCCATTCGACTTCAGCAGCGATGAAGCTGTGTGGGATGTGAAGTGTTATTCCCGCATCAAGCTCACGGACATTAAGTACCGCCTTGTTTGCGGCACAAGCTTTGCAACAAGGGACGAGCTTAAAGCCTGTAAATTGATGGACGCCCACAACTATGTCACTAGCGGATGAGCCCAACAGCATCGAGTTAGAGACCTCGGAGATGGCCGCCACGTCGTCGTCGGAAACAAGACTGGTTCCTCTTGCTCAGTGTTCGGACAATTTTTTTTTTTCACCGCTGTGGTGTCGTTTCCCGAATTCTTTATGCGGAAGGGCTTCAACATTTGCAAGAGCATGTGAGGTGATACAATTGGCATAGTTCGTTCGTGGTTGAGCCCAAGCCGCTTGCGATTAAAAATGCTCTTTGCTGCAGGGTCCAATCACGCGCGTTGGGCAGTTGCGCACCCAAAAATCACATACAGTCTCGATTGTAACTAATCGACGTTAATGTGCTTAGCTCTAAAACATGGGTAAACGAGAACGCACTGCGTCGCTGACTGTTTACTAACACAGATAAATCAGTAACACGTCGCACCTACCTGAATGATACTACTGATAAGCAGCGATCGCGGTCGTAGTGCGCGCGCTCGTCTCCTGCTGCGTAAACAAAGCTTCATAGCACTTCGCGAAATTCTAAGTTTCTCGCCTCAAAAACAAACATCTATCATGTTGCATAAGTTCTGAACACTTACCGGAAATGAAAAGAAATGTTTAACGCAGACGCGGTATAATGCGTGGCTGAAGCATCCCACCCAAACCTTTCTGACTAGGTTTACAATCATTTCAGGCATTTAAAAAAAAGCCGACATCAGACGCATTCTCGTCACCAGCCTTCTTACTCGAGTGGTTGTAGCAACCAAATACGGCACAGTTCATCATTATGACCACAGGAATCTTGCACAGACGCGCACCCGTGAGTGCGCCACAGAACACCTGCATACTATAGTTCTGCGACTGCTTGCCCGCGGCTAGCCACCCTACTGCGGCGGCAGAGAGAGAGACCACAAAGATGGATGCGCTGCCTCTTCGACACTGGCGCCATCTCGTGGGCCACGCCTCTGTGCAACCCTCCTATTGGCAGAGCATGAGATCGGTGATCTGCGATAGCGCGAGAACTACCAAATATCGGATGTCATCTAATGTGCGAATGTTTGCTTATTCCTATTTTTCCTAGATGGCGCAACCAGTCTGAAAGTCAAAAATCTATTCACCGTTAGCAAAAGCATTGAATGTTTATGTTACCGTCTACTGCTAAATTTAGGAAACCAAACGAGAAAAAGAAAAATCAGCACTTGTTGCCAGACTTGTGATGGTGCCCTCAGCTAAATATGTTGTGTTATTCCGCGCTAATCAGTTAGCGAGAAAGAGCTTGGTATTTTCGGTCCGCGACATACGCGGACCCGGCATGGATGGCAGAAATCCGCAACGTGGGGTCACGTGATGCGCCATCCGCTGCGTAAAAGACGCATTCGGTGCGTCGTGTGGATACACACTTATGCCGAATTGTATTCGTCGAGCGGGAGCAAGTTTTCTTGCTCCGCGCCCAAGAACCTGCATCCCGCTGGTAGATTCGGAGCAAGTTCGCGTGTTCCGCTGGCAGGTTAGGAGCAATTCATTCCGCGACGAAACGTGCCGTGTGCTTCGTCTTGCAGAGACGGGTTTCGCCGGAACTCCAAGAATGCGTTGCTGTCCTTTCCGGCGCAGTCGGGCAGCACTGTTGCCTGCAGCTGCCTTGAGCGGTGTTTTTTTTTTAATTTTTTTGAGGTGGTGTCCGCTGCACGGGTTTAAATTTCTAAAATGACATTGTTTGATGCTGTTGAACGTGCTGCTTCTGGTTTGCTTCTTGCTTTGAGCGACGGCGAGAGCACTAGTAGCAACAGCGAGGACGAGTTGCATGTGCTTTCCCGCCGTGCGCATGGCCGAAATCTGGACCGAAGATAATCGGCTATGTCGAGGCTATGTTGTTTAGTGTCATATGTGCAAACAACTTTCGGCGCTATCTCCGGCCACGCGTGTTCCACTCGCAGATCTGGCTTCGTGCAATCCGAGTGCTCGCTCCAGAATTTCGGCTGCCGCTCTGTATCTACAAGTGGAATTCGCCATTAGTGGGCGCCGCTGTGGAGAAGCAAGCTGGCCATTAGTATTTCCAGTTAATCTAAGTGTGAGCTCCATCGTTAGGGTTAAACGTGCACTTTTCAGGTGAGCATCGTGCTGCCCTAAAGTTTGTTGCAAAGCCCTACCATATGCTTCCCTAACTACAACTAACCCATTGCCCCTTATCGTGGGTGCTGTTGGGACATTCCGTCACAGGCATTGAAACGTCGGGTCCAAGATGCAGATGTTTGGTCGAAAAACTCAAGTAAAACTTGCCAACAGTATATTTACATGGTTTACGTGACGAACAAGTAGCGTGAGATAGTTGTGGCATTTTCCCTAAACCACGAAGTGGGCGATCTTTCTGCAAATTGGGAAACTTCAATAACGCCCGAACCGCACTGTGAAAAGTGTCGCTCACAAGCACCCGGATCAACGTTCTCAGTGGAGCATAGCCACTCCTCACTCCACTTGTGGCCTCAAATGGGTGTTTCTGTTTCTTTGACACGTGGTTAACTGACTGGATCAGAAGGTCCATTCACCCCGAAGTGCCTTAGCGCACGCTCTTTTATACATTTATCTTAGCTGTTGTATAAGCAGTGCTCGGTATTTAAATAAGAAAATTCATGAGAAAAACAGAAAATAAATAGTTTTCGCCTTTTTGAATCATTGTTTAGGAAGGTATAGTAGAAAAAACTACATAAACGAACGTGCCAGCAGCGGTAACGGAGGACTGCTTAAGCTCTGCAAAAGCGAAGTACAGTCAGCCAAATCTTTAGCTATTGTGCATCAGTGGCATTTTTTAATTGTGAAGCAATTCTTAGCGAACTTCGGTGACTTGGACTGTGTATCTATCTAACTAACCGTTTACGTTTGGGTCTCTCGTGGTCACCCCCTTAACTTGACGTGAGCCAATAATAGAATGGGAGGGTAAGATAGTTTGACAAATATGATGTGCTTGTCGAGACATGAATAATGCCACAACGCCGTCATGTACGCCGTCAAACACTCCCGCCAGACAATGGCACATACTCACGGGTGGTTATGTGCTGCTGGTATGCAGAAATGTGCCACAGTTTATTAACACTTAGTATCTTCTCAGGAACTATGAGAACACGCATTGGATATTTGAACGCGTGAGCATTAAGAGATACTTGACATCGGTAGCGCTGACCCGACGAATGCAAAGAATAAATGTCCGAGTCCTAGCTGGAATCGAACCCAAGCATTCAGTGACAATGAAGCATTCTGCCACAGAAGTACGCCAGTTCTCGGAAATACTTTTAAATAGAAGCTTATCTTCGTGAAACGTCAATAGTGGTTGCAGTGCTGCCTGCACAATTCTTTTAACATTACGTATGTAGTCTTGATACAGCCGTCACGTCGGCTTAACGTCAATTGTGATTAGTTGCCACGCACTGAAGTTCATTTATGTAGCAGTGTTCAGGGCCAGCCTCTTCGCGAGCATCGACGCTTCATATCACCTTCTGGTGTTGCTAATACGCATGTTCCAGTTGGCATCATTGCGCAAGTGCAAACAATTGGTTATATAAATATCTGCAAATCTTCAACAAATGTCTGTGTGTGCGACATTTGTACATATATTTAGCGTCATTTCATGACGTGTCGCTCAATAAAAAAATCAAAACGGTCACCTTTCCTCCGCATGCTTCCATTAACGTTTATTCTATGGTACGTGGGATATGTTGAAGTTTTTTTTGTATTATTGCACTATGACTGCTATAAGTTTCAAAAAAGATGAGTACAAGTGTACTCCCATAAAGCACATGTCCACGAAGCAATATTTTGTAACTTCGTTCTAAAATATGGCACTGAGACACAAAAAAGTGACGGCTGCCAGCAACAGATAAATCTTTGGCTGACTCTTCGTTGAGGCACGCTGACCCGCTGTTGTGAAGCGTTAAAAACATTTCAGCCTTGTCGGCTATCTCGGTCGCAATTAGGTTTATGAGGAAAGCGTCCCTATGGCGGCTGTGATTTTTTCCGTGCTGCTAGGGTAGTTTGGTATTGCGTCGATCCGAATCATCGTCGACTCACTGGCCGCCTTAAAGAAATTACACACTGGTTATTTACGTCCCGTGGTTTATATGCGACTGCAGTGAAAGGATATGGCTTCCGCAAAGCGCAGAGGCGTTTTGCTATCGCTTGGCGGAAACAACGAATTCGGAACATTTCCCCCTTTTTTTCTTGTTTGCATCTCGCTTGCCACGTGCATTTCTAGTCGCGTAGGTGGCGAACACAGTGATTGTCAGGTGAGCTTTGCGGCTTTCCTTCCTTTTGAGGTCATGTGGGAACACGCAATGAACGTCCATAAAAGGCGGCTTGTTGCAGAATCATCATAGGTCACTGGGAAACTAACAAGAGCGAGAAAAAAAGAAATTAATACGACCAGCCTCACGAACGTAACACAAAACGACTTCACGCTACAAGTCGTGAAATAATCAGAGCTGTTGCTTTTTATGCTACTTTTCAATATATACGCCAGTTTTGCTCATTGAGTAATACTGTTTCCCAATAGTAGTAATAAAAAAATGTTGGCGAAAGCAATAAAAATTGAGAATCAAGTTGCACTTATGAGCCAAATCTTCAAATTGTGCACTCTGCAAAATAATTCACGCATAAATAATATCATGGCGCTACGACCCAGATGCACAAAATACCAGTGTTCATAAAATCGTGCCAAGGATACCAAGGAAGAAGGTAGCAGCCAAGAAATGTTGATTTTGCAGCCGCGCACGACAAAACATTTCTTCGCGTTGCCCGCACATTAATCGGGCCAATTTTAAAAACACGTCGACCGTTTTCCAGCGAACGCAGTCGGCAGTCCCAGATGGCTCTTTTTTTATTATTGGGCTCAAGCCAGGCATTTCGTAAGCGCCTGCGATGGGCTGCCATATTATGAAAAAATTACAGGAAACGCTCTTCGCATTTCCGGCAAGCTTACCCGTTTGCTCGCACGGCACAACCATTTGGCACTAACGCGAGTTTAGAAAGAAGTTATGTGCCCTTTGTAGTCACGAAGCCATTTAGCGCTTCCATCAACGTTCCCGACCACTAACGTGTACTTATGGCGCAACTATGACGCTCGATTTTTACTAAGCTAACTACATGGAACACAGAGTAAAAGTAGAAATATTTTCAGCTTACCGCCTTCATTGAAGGCAGGTTATATCGCAGAGCCTTTCAGATGAGTATTACCGTAGCACAAAAAGCCGCTCAGAATCACTGCCGACGGGAGTTAGGAAATGAGCGAGTGCTGCGGATGCTTAGAGATGCAAATGGTCAGCCATCCAGAGGTCGATATGACCATATCCTGGCGAAGCAAGCTAAGCTATTCAAGAAGTATCCACTTTCGCAATTTTTCAGTTCACAGATAGCTTACCCATCGATCGGTGCTCCCAACCAGTTTTCGAATAATACCCCACGTCGTATTTAAACTTACTCTATTTCACTCTACACAACGTTTTTCATTACAATGCATTTTACCCCTGCCTAATCAAAGCATAGTATCACAATAATAGAGTACCGACTATACTTCATTGCAGATTACCAGGCATGCGGTGGCGATTAAGTCGGTGGTACCATCAGCGGTTTGAAGGTTAGTGTCGAAGCGAGAGAGAGACCGTTTGGGTATTCACATGTGACGAGAGTTGCTTCACAGTTAAGAAGAAAGTCTTAGCTTTGCCCCAAAGGCAAAGAAATGAACGCGATAGCAACAAATTGAAAGGTCACGCGTAGAATGACAAGCAGACCAAAACGTGCACTGCGTCCCTGATGCACACATAACGAAACGTACTCACACACACAGATGAACGGGAATAATCGTCTCAGTTGTTACTTCAATGTGTCTGAAAACCGCACTCTTTTTGCAAATGAAGACTGCAACAACTGCATTGACGTTTGTGCGCCTTGTAACTACAAGAAAACAGTTCTAACCAAACTCAAAGGCTGGCTGACACGTTTGATGCTCCCCATTGCAGGATAAGGACGGGCGATTGAGCGTACACACCCTATTTCTCTACGCGGGTAAAAGTACGCTTGGGAGTGGAGAGCGCGCCGCCACGTCCTGATTATGTGACAATGCGCGCTCACTCCGCCACCTTGCTGGTAGTGCTAAAAACGCGTTATTTCCCTCCCCCGAGATGCCCGGCCCCAGCGGTAAGTAGAAGATAAAAACACCTTATCGTTTAAAGGGTCAGGGAAGTGCTTCTTCTTAGCTCAGTGGTGCACGCCTCACACTCACGTTTCAGTAGTACACAAGTTCGATTCCATGCACTGGAGTCTTTTTTCTATTTTTTCTTTGTGGCATTTTCATATATATAGATACGTATACATACACAGTGAGTAACGCCGAAGTAGATGCCCACGCCTACGTCAACGCCGAAGGCAGAATCCAGCCGAGAATGTCCATATATATATAAACAAAGATATCTGGGAGACTTATCAGCGCGTGTAACATGGTAATAAATAACATTAGGCGAAATATTATTGATTCAGAAAAAATGAATTGCATAGCAAAGAAGGAAGAAGACTGGCTGCCGAGTAATTGCCGAAAAGGTGTAGACAAAAAAGCAAAGATAGATTCTACAGCTCAAAACGTTTTGCTCTTTGAAGCAGAAGGTTGGTGGCTTTGCATAGCAAACTTATAAATTAAGATTAAATAAGAAAGACTTCGCATGCGCTTGGTCTGTAAGGAAGCTGTTCTCTTGGAATTTGTTGTAGACACACGGCTGTATGTGTGAGCTCTATCGTAAATTCACACTTATCATAAACTCGTTGCAGCGAAACCAAGGAAAATGTACTAACCAAGAAATGTTGCTATTTTCCGGGACAACATGAAAAACGTAAACAGGTATAATTTATTTTAAAATATTTATTTACAGGATCTCTTTAGAAATGTATCTTTTGGTAATGACGAGCATATCGACTACATCTTTTTTCTAATTTATGACTAGCAATATGTGCATCTTACCCGACCTCTAATAAGGAAATTGTTTTACCATCCTAGTATTCTACGCTGACCAAGAATTTTCGAAAATACTCTACAAGTGGCATTTATACGCCATATTTGGCAACGCCGTCATAGAGCGATTTCACAGCCGATTAACAGTCAGTGAGAGCTCGCACTCTTTTACGCTGTGTATTTCCACGCCACTATAAACAGCTGCCTGTCCATCAACCAATAGTTAATGTAGTAGGCATTCTTGTATAGTTGAAAACGGTGGATGTTGCCTGCACTAACATGCATTTCGTTGTAGCGTGTTTTCGTGGTCTATCGGGAAGTGCAGCCAGACTAGCACTTTAGAAGCCAGTGCTAATTGCATAGGATTATGCTATTGCGTTCTACTGTTGAAAATGGAGCTTATGCGTCGTTAGTTTTATTTTTTTTTGCCACCTATAGCATGGCAACGCACCGAAGCGTATGCGTTTTCTATAAGTAGTTTACTTATAAGAATCAGGCTCTGTTGTTCTTACATTCCAGAAAACTTAAGTACACTTTATGTATTTTTGTGTTTTTATGTTAGGATATCATCAGCTAAAACATTGTAGAACTGAAAATAATGCACAATAAGCCCCAAATTTAGAAGAGTTGGTAGTTTGTCAGAACGAAACTCTGATAAGCAGTGAATCACTGGGTGAAAAGAAGCTCTGAAAAAGCGTTCTCCGCGATTCAAGAAAAAAAGCGTGGCTGATGCCTCTTTTTAGAAATCGTTATAATACGAAAGTGGAACATGTTTTGGCAGAGGAAGCGCAGTGTTTGTTCTGCATTGTTTCGGCACAAGGCGGAGGAAAGAATAGTACAGCAGCAAATTGCGTAGTCACACGCACGACAACCAGCTCAAAATTTACAGCACCCTACTCAAGTACGCAAGAAATGAGCTTACACAGGACGCATGCGGATGAACAACTGTCACAGCTAGACTCTTGAAGCGCGCGGTTCAAGCAAAAAAAAAAAAAAAGACTGATGAAACGAACGCGCAAATTTACACAGAACAAGCGCGAAAACCAGTCAGAATGCTTTCTTTTTTACGTGTGAGCAGCCTGCTACTATTGTCAGTGTAGCCGTGGCAATGAGCGTGGTGACCTTTGTGCTCTCTCATATTATGAGTCTGATAAGTGCGCGTGCCGGTGAGACCACGCTCTGCGTAGGCGGCACTCATCACAGCGCTGAAGCCAACGACAACCTCGAGAGCGCGCCCACGAGACCATCGATCTATTTCGATACTGATGACAAAAAACGGCCAAAAAAAACAGAGCTCAGAGGACTGCGAAACATTATATGGTGTATAAAAATGGCTTGCCGTTGGCTGACTTCACAACGTGCGTAGTCTTAGCGCCAACTCAAGCCATATCAATCGACACAGCGGTCCCCTTTGTGCCAGTGAGCTTCAGCACAGCGCAACATGCCACAAGATTAATTTTTCTCGTTTAAGACGGTTCTTTTGAAAAATCCGTCAGGCCTGCGTTATTCGCACAGCACAGTCACAGAAAAAGCTGAGGAGAGCAACTTTTCAGAGCCTTTTTGAACACTCTTTGAGTAACCTGTACGAAGAAACTTGCTGAGTTCCACCTACGTCACTATTTTCATAATTTTTTTGTTGTAGGGATCTAATCACTATGTTCGCCTGCATTCTTCGGGCAATTGTAGGAACCACTACACACTCGAAAGGAAGTTCATGGACTTCTTGATGCTGTGCCTGACGATGATGAATTATGCCTGAATTTTTAGTAATGGGTTGGAGAATCGGACAACCCCTCGTTACGGAATTTTCACCGTGTGACGCCTCGTTGTTCTTTTCCGAGTACACTTAACTAGTACACTTGTTGTACAGCCCATTACCAAAGAAAGAAGAAGCAGCGGTTTGAATATGGGCTACAAGAATCATCATTCTTGCGCTCCGTCACGGAAAAGTCATCTGCCGAGAAAATTATTATCAACGAATGCTCTCATAAGTCCAAAAATATTAGTCGTCAGTATTGCCAGACAGTCGCTGAAAGTGTGGATAGTGAACAATATATTAACCAACATTATCACACTAGAATTAGAGGTGACCCTATATTTTAGGTTAGCGTGAAGAAAAATATGGCATTGGCTTTAAACTATATATGCTAAATAGATTTTGCAAATCAGCGTATCACGCAGCTTGGTTACACAATACTATGCGTTTATTGTGTCTGTGATGTTCTACTTGATCACCAGTTTCATTACTTTATTCAACGCTAAGATGCCCTATCTTATATTTACACGAGTGTTGGCACGTGTAGAAGATTTCGAAACAAAACTGGTGTTATGTTATCTTCTAAACAACACAAATTGAGAATTTTTTTACAGAAAGTTGAATAGTGAGAAGAAAAGACAAACTATCGAGCTACACCAACTAGGAAAGGAAGGTTTCGAAATCGTAAGTTTAGACATCAATTATCCCCCCACACGTTAGGCGTAAGTTTAGTGTTTAGCAACAAAGGGCCTAGAGACAACCTTTCATAAGTGCAGGTGCTTCAATTTGGCATTTAATATTCCTACCACTTGCCAAAGTGATGATGAAATTTGATGTGTTTACATACTTTTTCAGAAAAATTTGTTACGCTAATCCTTCCAAACCAAGTCATATAGTCATGACAATAGGTTTGCCGATAAAGAAATCGAAACTTTGCATTTCATGCGTTTTCCCAATCATCAGTCATAACTTGACTGCCTTCTATAGAGAGGATGCCGAAAAAAAAGTGCCAGCAATAACTTCGCGGTTTGTGTATTTAACAATTTACTATACTAGGTTTTCTGCGTCTTGGTAAAAAAGTGTATTTTGAATCAACGATTACCATTTAGCAGGAACAATAAAAACGTAAGAAAAAAAGTCGAAGCAATTATACCAACTTGACTGCGGCACGAAACTATACAGCCATCTCTGATCCAGTCATTTCAGAAATTGGGTTCCCACACTTCGATAGCAAGGCAATCTGTCCACTCTTTTATTCCAAGAAGCTGAAAGCTGGGAGTGAACGTCCGTCCATTTACGTGACACGCCCCTCAAATATTGCAGAGGTCCGCGGGTCGCTCACAATGGGCCATAGTCCTCATCAACTGAGTTATAAATTTTATTACAAGTCTTGTCCTCCGCATATGGGTGGAATAGCACTCGGTAATAAATTACAGTAGCACTCTGGGAAGCCGTTTGAATTCGAGGCAAAATAAAAGTGCTAGAAGGAACCTAATGCTTCCATTTAACATACTCTACAGAGGGCAAATCTAAATGAGAGCGGAGATCCTCTAATTGTAGAACAATAGAGCTTAGTGAAAGAATAAAAAAAATGTTTTATGAACT
Organism: Rhipicephalus microplus; assembly: GCF_013339725.1. Lineage (NCBI taxonomy): Eukaryota > Metazoa > Arthropoda > Arachnida > Ixodida > Ixodidae > Rhipicephalus > Rhipicephalus microplus. The sequence goes on from NW_023607653.1 coordinate 29,403, forward strand.
TCTTGCTGAACACCAGTTGCATAAACTGAATTTCGTCTTCTTATATTTTGGTTTACAAAAAGCACAAGAAGAGTGTAAATGGTTTTGGGCCTAGTTTGCCGTTTATTTTTCTAGAGCATTACGTGTAATCATTTTTAGCACTGGTATTGAATCGAGCAGTTTAATTAGCAGATTCAGGAGCTCACTGTCATTTCACAAATTTAGGCATCATTTCTAAGCCTCTTTCAACGCGGTACCATTTGAAATTAGGGCATGTTATTAATACAGTAGATATGATTTCCCAATGAGCAATGTGAAATATATTTTCATAGGCAAACTCAGTTTAAAGCAGGTGAAAGCACATGGTAAAATACCAAGTCATTTTAATTGGGAGCTCTGATTTCTAGAACTCGTTGTTGGGCTAGTTGGTTCTTGCTGTAGAGTTTCATACAATAATACCTCAAGGAGAATCTGGCACTAAAGTCTACACGGGCTCCTTCATAGGCACTGTATCCTCATGGGAATTATGGGAAGTACAAGCTTTGGATTTACTTTGGATGGATCACATTCTTGATATTCGTGGTGCTTGTTAGTCGATTTTAAAACAGAGCAATATGAAGCTTAATAAATTAAACTTGCTTTATTGTTTTGTACATAAAGTTTATTGCAAAACCCTTTTGTGGTTATGCGGTAGAAGTGAAACTTGAATCCATATAACTACCAGGGTATGCATAGCTCTCACAGCGTTCCAGATTTGGCATCAAGGTATAATAAATAATTTTTTACATCATTCGAAAACAAAAATTCCTGTTTTGCCCTCGAAAATACGCCATACCTATTTATGAAATTCACAGTACACTACTAAGTGAGAAACACTTGATGTTTCGTCTGTTGCGATGCCAGGTGCGTCTGTCTAAGTGGTCTGCCTGAGCCTCCAACGCACCACTGGTTTTTTGTGCACTCGGGTCAGGGGAGCGTGACGGTGCGTCTACTTAGCTTCGCTGTCGTTATGCAGTCGATTTACACGAATCTCGGTAAGGCCCGCTAAAGAATAAACGTGAACTTGATGTAATTTTCCGCACTTGCATGAGACGCTACATATATGCTCAGCAGTGAGTGGACGACGCTTCGCTGAAATTGTCAAATACGACTCGTAAAACTCCGACTCCCCAGCAAATCTCAGACCTAGTGGTCTCCAGCGTCTTCAAATAACAAAGGCGCGGCTTCAGTGCTTTGCACCACCCCCAACTATATACGCTATGGAAAACATAAACTGTAGAAAAGGATGCGTAGATAGTTCGCTAGCTAACGCAATACAATCCGAAGCCTGTACTTTCCATAATTCGCATGGAGCACAAAATCGCAGTACCAGGTCGCGCTCTAGATATATTGGTATGAAAACTTTATAGTTCATGCCGAGAAAGGGTAAGGTTTCAACGCACGCGGGCAAAAAAGAGGACAAAACAATTCCGTCTTCTTCTTTCTCGTGCATCTGGTTTCGTCCTTGGCTATTCCTTGCCAAGAAATTCAGCTATAGTGTGTTTTCATCACACCAGCATCAATGAGCGTAGCAGTTCAACAGTTCACTGTTTAAACAAAAACGGGTCGTGTGTGGGTCGAGGAAGGCTTTCTATGGGACATGTCTGATTCTCAGTTCTGCTCTGAATGCACAGCTTCGACTGATGTTAGAACGGCGCCGTCTCGTCTGGGGACATTTTTGTCATTTCCTTCTTTAGGCTAACTTTCATGTTTTCTAGCGTTGTCAGCATTGCTGTCGCTTTACCTTACCGAACTTGCCCACAGTTTAGAAATTTTACAAGCTACATTGAAAACACTGCAGTGAAAACGAAACATTATTTCGCCATTACTTATTGCTTACATTTCGTTAGTAGCTTCCACAGTGCCCCACATATCAGGGTGCCGGGCTGCGATCCAAACCACACAGTTTCAATCCTGGCCGTAGAGGATGTAAACGGTGAGAATACTGCACAGCTACGAAATTGTAATCCATTAGATCATGCTACTTGAGCACTGGCACTCGGTTGGTTGCGAAACTTTATTGAGGTCCTGCAAGGCGCGCGTCAGCGCGCAGCCGGCGACTCCCACGTCGGGACCGTTAGGCCAAGCCTATCGGCCGCTCTGCCGGCGTGCTGGACGGCCCAAAGTTGGTCGGCCAGGAGGGAGCTGCGTAGGGCCGCCTCCCACCTGACCGATGTAGTGTTGGAGTTAGTGTACATTGCCTTGCACTCCCAGAGCATGTGCGCCAGCGTCGATACATCCCCACATGCGGGGCAAGCGTCATTGGGGAACACGTCAGGATAAATAGCGTGAAGGGATCTCAGGTTAGGGTACGTGTCGGTCTGCAGTAGCCTGAGCGTAAGGGCCTGTGGCCTATTAAAATTTAGATGAGGGAGTGGATATAGTCTCCACGCGAGGTAAAAATATTTTGTTATTTCGTTGCACGTGGCAGGTGCGTCCCTGTTTTCCGCAACCCCGTTGGCCCCGAATCGTTGCCCGGAACCCGCGCGGTCGGTTAGTGCGCGCGCGGCACTCGGTGAAATAATAATAATGGTGAAGTCGTTGACACAAAATATTTTGTCTTTGCTATGTGAGCACTTTATCGCGTAAATGTAAGCACCCTGCAGTATACAGCTGTATAACACTTGTTCTCGTGCGGTCTTTAATGGCATCTTATTTTGAGACCAGCCCGCAGTAATGCAAATCTAGGTGTGAACAAAGGATGCCCGTTGTCTCTCTTCGCAACGTGGGCCAATAACCGCCATGGAAACGAAACGTGTCCTTGATGCCTACCTAGCCTAAGCCTAACGGTTGCTTGCTTTCTGTAACAGGCTCACCATCTTCTGGGAAGACATGACTGCCATTCTCAACGCAATAGATCTGAATGGCAAAGCTTTAAAAATTATAGTGTACTTCCACAAAGGGAATGTTGTCATCGTACATAAAATACTGATTTTTCGACATTGTCCTTAGATCATCTAGAACTACAACAAGCGAGAACCATGCTTCCTAAGTTCATTAGAGCTCCTCCAATGCTGATGACGTATTTTTATACTGCGTGAATACCATACAGTACCTCATATTTCACTTACAACTGATGGGGGCTCCTTAATTTTAATGTGATAACCCTTACGCAAGGATGCTTGGTGTGTTTCTGACAAATCTCACCAGTTTAATCACTTTGCAAACGGATTCCGAAACGCAGCTATTGCCGAGGTACCATGTGACTGACCTGAAAGTCCGTCCGCCATAAGGGTGTAGTAGTTAAGGTGCGGCTGGTGAAACCGCTGGTTGCGGGTCGGTCCCGGCCACGGCAGTCGCATTTTGGTGAAGGCAATACTCTTCGGGCCTGTGTGTATACTGTGCAGTATCAGTGCACGTAAAAGAAAACCAGATGGCCAAACTTACCGGTCTATTATGAACATATGGTGGGTTTGAGGCGTAATAACCAACATATAATATTGTTACCTCAAGTCTTGGCGCCTTGACTCGAAATCGCCTCTTTCACAGTCGGACTACGTACGGTGACTCGCTGACAAATCCTGAAGCCGTCATGCCTGTACGTTGCATGAGCGTTTATGATGTTAGTGACGGAGTAATATAGAGTATAACGGCTAAAATGTGAATAAAGGCTTGAATGAAGATATTTGCATCTTGTCGTTGGAAAATCAAAACTGAGCAAGAATACATTCGCATTGATATGGCATTACATATATGTTCACATGGGATGTATAACTTATGAAACATGCGGCGACAGGTAACCGTCGTATGGCCGTTTTACCCTAGTCGTCACTTCCCAATATGAGTGCTCTGTATGTGAAATGTTACTTTGGTAGCATTGTAATGAATAAACCTGCCGCGTGTTATTTCACTAGAAAAATACCATGACAAATGCCGTATTCACACTTGGCAAGGCATATTCCATCCATCAAGAGAACTATACAAACCTGCAAGTAATTACTCCTTGCAAATATTATATGAAAACATATTTGACGACGAGCCAAATAGAAAAATTTAGGTTATTTAAAACCGAAGCAATGACTTTTATCCGAATTCCTGCCTGAACGAATAAGGGAGATAAAAAAATTAAAGTGGAAGAAAGTTTAATCTTCACGATTTTCTTTATTTGCGAGAATTCAACAGTCTCTCGTGACCCAGTCCCACTATAATTTGAACTTCTCTTCAATCTTTGTGCGTGGCAAGAAGATTGTTTCAGCGTTCTTTACGAGCGGCATATATATAAATGAAACTAGTGGCCACTTGCATTGTCTCCTTTGTGAGTCCGCGTACGGTGTCACCAAAAAGATTCAACGTCGGGACAGCAGGCTTTCTTCGTTGACTAAAGAGTATGCCTTCAAAGCAGATAGTTTTACATATGCATAGCCTCTCAAGAGGACTCGCCTTGAAAGCAGTTGCTTCTGTAGGCGGACGGCTGAAATGATAAAACCTTATAATCGCTCTATGTCAAGAGGCAGGTTGAAGTGCCTTTTGAACACGTCAACGGTGTTACTCGCCGTGAGAGCACACCACCTTTAATAAAACTTGCTACCACGCATCAGCAAAGTCACACTATCAGCTAGCTTTTCCTTATTGATATTATATATAGAGATATGTTGGCGCATACGTAAGGCTCCGGTTACTTCTGAGCCCTTGAGTGAATATTGTGCATACATCTGAAGAAAAAAAAATTAGTACACATAAAAAATAAGGCGCACGAGCACATATTGTTGGGGCACATATAGGCAGATATCAAAAACTACCATAATGGCGTAAATAAAAATGTCCAAAAGCCAATAAATGATGTCTTGATAATATCTGTAGTCATCAGTGAATCCAATCAGCACAACATAGCACTCAAGACGTCTAGTCCTTACGGCTATAAATTTGCTCATGAGGGCATAACAGTTTACACGTCAAATATACTGCAGCACACGCCTATAATGGATGTAACATAATAGTGCTACAACAAGTATGAGATCTGTAATATGAAAGTAAGTTCCTTAATATTTAGTAATTGTCAGTTACCTAGAGTCTTTTAAAATACGTTCGAAAGCTTGCAGGGCGCGCATTTGTAAAGCTGCAGTGGGCGACGGGCCAGGACATTTTAGGTACTGAACGGTTTGTGGTTTAATGCCAACAGCGTTCCACCATGGAATGCGACGTTTATTGGTCATTCCGTTGGTTTGCTTGATACATTTCACTGCAGCGTCAATAATAAAACCTGTTAGGAATGCTACAGCATCGTCTATATTAAAATCAGCAATCTCATCT